>VWYH01004903.1:0-22281 GCA_013399365.1 Pampusana beccarii | reverse complement strand
CTGGAGAGGACTGTGGAGTCCTGAGGAGGTGAGGTGCACCCTGGGCAGGACTGGAGAGCCCTGAGGAGATGAGGTGTGCCCTGGGAAGGACTGGGAAGCTGTGGGAAACTGAGGAGAGCCCTGGGGAGGAACAGGGAGCCTTTGGGAACTGAGGAGAGACCTGCAGAGCACTGGGAAGACGCAAAACACTGGTGAGCAGAGGCAGGGCCTGGGGAGGAATGGGAGCCCTGGGGAGGAATGAAGAGCTCTCGGGAGGAATGGGGAGCCCTGGGGAGCTGAGACAAGTTTGGGGGAACTGTGATGAGCCCTAGGGAGGGCTGGGAAACCTGGGGGAGCTGAGGCAAGCCCTGGGGAGAACTGGGGAGACTTGGGGAAATAAAGCGAGACCTGGGGAGAAGTGGGGATTCCTGGTGAGCTGAGGTGAGCCCTGGGAAGATGAGGTGAGCTTTGGGGAGCCATGGAGAGCCTTGTGGAGGCTAAGGGAGATGAAGAGAGGCTTTGAGAGCCCTGGGGAACCAAGGCGAGCCCTGGGGAACTGAGGTGAGCCTTGCAGAGGACTGTGGGTCACTGGGGAGATGAGGGGAGTCCTTGGGAGACCTTTGGAACCCTGGGGAGGCAAAGCAAGCCCTGGTTTATTTTTTAGAAGAGATTCTCACCAAATCTAATTCTACTTTGTCATTTAGTCCTACCCAGAATGTAGTTCTGGTAGAAGTTAGGTAGTATGTGTGGTCTTGGTAGAAACACAGTGTAAAGCAACATAATTTTAATTTTTTACAGGAAATTGCAGCACATAATTTTAATAATAATATAGTTATAGTTTCATGAGCTACATTTTTACACAGCTTAGTATGGCATCTATCTTGTTCTACCTATGCCCTAAAAAAATTAAGTTCAACTCCCTACTCAGTCACATTGCAGATGCAATAGATGTAGTAAAAGAGCAGGTATTGTCACTGCCAGTGAGGGTCCGGGTGACCGTGGTAAGGGTGGTGGTCAGGGCCTGAGTTATGTGGGCCACAGCCTCCCATCAGGGAGCTTGTTCTGCTCCTGGGCTGCTTTGGGGTCGGTGTTCTCTTGCTCCTTTGTTCCTTCGAGTAGTTTGCAGCTTTTGAACTGTCTGAGCTAGAGAAGCGGAGGCATGTATCTGAGGTAAGAGATTCTTGACCAGTCAAGGTTCAGCAGCAGATATAACAGAAAGTATGCTTGTAAGTGGGTTTGGGTTTGGTTTTTGCTTTGCTTAGTTGGTGTGTTGGCTTTTTTTGGTTGGTTGGTTTGGGGATTTTTGTGTTTGGGGTTTGTTTTGGTTCTTTTTCTTTTTCTTACTGCAGTTGTTGTCAGGAGGATGGGACCAGACTCCTTTCATTGGTGCCCAACGATAGGATGAAGGGCAACGGACACAGACTGAAGCACAGGAGGCTCCATCTGAATACAAGGAGAAACTTCTTTATTTGGAGGGTGCCAGAGCACTGGAACAGGCTGCCCAGAGAGGTTGTGGAGTCTCCTTCTCTGCAGACATTCAAAACCCACCTAGACACCTTCCTGTGTGATCTGCTCTGGGTGAACCTGCCTTAGCAGGTGGGTTGGACGAGATGATCTCCAGAGGTCCCTTCCAACCCCAGCCATCCTGTGATTCTGTGATTTTGAAAATGAAAGCTATTATGTTATTTCATTGCAGCCTTCAGCAGGGCAACATGGGATCCAGGAATATCACTTGTGGAATAGTTCTGAAGAGCCAACAGCTTTAATAAAATGGAATGTTACTAAATGTGGCTATGAAATGCTGAAGAAAAATTGGTTAGTATGTTCAGTAGGATTCTTTTTAGCTACACGTTATTACTCTGTTAAACTTGTTTCAGTAATTTTGCTCTCATAGTACATTGCAACATCCCAACCAGACACTCTGTTAACTGAGAGCAATTCTAGCAAGCATCCCAAACATTTGCATTTAACCAAAATTCTCATGTTCTTGCACTGCAGTGGCCTTGGTCACTACCTTTTTTGGATAACACAGGACCTTCTGTACATCTATACTAAGCACATGTACTGCAAAATCCACTTAGGTCAAGTACACTTCAGCCTGTTTTCCCTGTTTGTGTTTGTCCAAAGATAAAACAATGCAATAGAGTCAACACTTCAATCACATGACACTTGTTTTCACACTTTTTACTATAGATTGATAGAAGCTTAAAGTTGTCATGACCACAACATCAGACTCTGTTTATAAAATAAATCACAGTAGAAAGCACAGTGTGAGATTTATCTAGCCATTCTCTTCTAAGATATACAATTATTTTTCCGTTGGGGAGACTTAGTTTAAATGACGCTGAATTTGTTGAAGCCACAGGTAATCTGTTCTAGCTTTTGATTAGATACACTCCTAAAACTGCATACCTGATTTCTGGTTTGGATTGGTCTAATTCCAGCTTTCAGCTCTCAAAGCTGCTGTTTTGGAAACAAACTGCTTACTGTTACTAAACCCTTTTCCATGGAAGTATCTCTTGATTCCTAGAGAGAACAGCAGGTTGAGTAGTTTGGTCCCTTGCAAGGTATATTTTCCACACCATGTATTGCTTTAGCTCTGCAATGGAGCATGATGTTTCAGCACCCTTTTAAAGTAGAGATTGCAAGAACTGCACATGATTTCTCAAAAAGTACCTCAAATGCTGCTGTGTATTCTGCACCAACTTAAATAGATTTTTTTTTTTATTAATACTGTGGATTTATCTTGTCCTTTAATGAATTACCATAGAAATTCAGGCACCAGTAAGAACATGCATTATGTGGACATGGCAGTGTTTTCTTTTATAGATAAAGGGGTGTAGAGAAAAGCTGTTCTAACACTCTGGAGGTGTCTCACTCTATACAGAGGGAGACCAGCTGGCTGCATTGAATGAACACCTCCCCTCGCTCCTTCTCTATGTGCATGCACATACTCAAATTGCAGCCGCGTGAGACATCTCCGCAGACTATGATGAATCTGCTTTATTTAGCAATTGAATTTTTGTTGAGTAGTGTAATTTAGTGTATTTTTTCCTGCATATCTCAGCATTTGGAAAAAACATTTGAATATGAAGTTCTGAAAGGGCACTAGTATGTTCCCAGCGTTTAACTTCTTCCCATCAGTGAGTAACACGAAAAGCAGAATGAGTCATTAAAGAGGTGGAATATTTTTCCTTTAAAAGCAAGTATTTTTCATGTGTCTGTGGATTTTGGATGTTGCCTGCTGCCAAACTGGGTGAGCTGCTCTCCTCTCCACAATCCCTCTACTATGCCTTCCCACCGTCTATTCCACAGCATCCAGGAGGTGGTTTAAGGAACTAGGTCATTGGCAGACTAACCTTACCAAAAATTTTCCTCTTGATTTACATCCTGGAGAACTGTCATTAACAGGTCAGGCAACTAGTAATGATAGCATAAGGGAGGGAGCAGAAAACACACAGGAGGAAGGAGGCAAGGGGAGCAGCATCCTCCACCCCAGCCATGTCTAAAAGCTGTGCTCTTGATTCCCTGATAAAATCAAATGCAAGAGAGAAGCAACAGATGAGGTTCAGAGTTTACGTATCATAATGTTGAGTTGTGCCTAAACTTAGCGCAATTAATATTTTTAAATGAGAGGTAGATGTCAGTGTAACATAGACACTTTTGAAAGGATTACCATTATTTTTACCTGCTATATTAGGCTATTCCTCTGCCCACTTAATTCTGCAGACTACTACGTTTAATATTTATTTTGCAGTGGGGTTGCTATAATAAATGGAACAAATACAGGCTACCATCT
Source organism: Pampusana beccarii (assembly GCA_013399365.1). Lineage (NCBI taxonomy): Eukaryota > Metazoa > Chordata > Aves > Columbiformes > Columbidae > Pampusana > Pampusana beccarii. The sequence continues at coordinate 18,503 of VWYH01004903.1, read as the reverse complement.
AATACCATCACTATAGATGTTTTTATTATTTTTTTATGCTGATGAGGAATAAAACAGATGGAACAAGAAACTCATGGTATTGGAGGCACAAAGAAAGAAAGCTGAGTTTTTTAGAGCAAAAATGGCTGATCACAGCTTAAATTTTTGTTTGGGAATTAAGTGTCTGATTCACAGCCATTAAAAAGCACGCCTTGTCAGAAAAGGCCTTCCATTATTCTGAAACCCTGTTTCTGTTAGGTGGAAGCTTATGAAGAAGTTGGAGAACTTTCTAGCACATACAGGGTTTCTCACAGAAAAAAGAAAAAAAAAAAGCAGCAATGGGTCTGTCCTTGAGAACAAGCAAGATTAAACCAGAAAAGTCTTCTGCTTTCTCTACTCTCTGAGAACGAATCCCGAGCGCCTCCTTCTGACTTGAAACATTACTCCAAATCAACACTTAAAGGAGAGGTCCCAGAGGAATACTTTGCTACTCCCATTCAAAGTGTCATTTTCCTTGAGACCTATACAGAGGTGGGATAGGTAAAGCTGAAAGAGACTGAGTACCTAAGTTTGTCCTTTTAATGCCAATCCCTGTCCCCCTGTCTCTTTCGTCTCTCATCTTTAGGGCACTGAAATAAGTGGTTTATTGAAGACGTGCATTAGGAAAGACTCAAAATAAGAGTTTCCATGTATACGTCTCTAGAGGCCTATAGCTTTTTGGCAAATATCACATAGTGTATTTTAAGATAGATGTCATTTTAGTGAGGCCTCCTAAAAGTAAAACATGCCTGAAGTTGATGTTAGAAAGGAAATAGTTAATGTTTTTTAGGTTTTTATCTCTAATTTGGCTCTTCTCAGATAATGTTTTCTACAGCAAATTAGCACATTAGGATAAACCCCAGTGAAAACATGCTCATCTTTTGTCCTCGGTGCTTGCCAATGGAGATGTTAGTGGGGAGGAAAATCTAATTTTCAAAATAACTTCCACTTAAGGAGAAGCATATCTTCCAAAGAAGAGAATGGTGTTTGTTGGATTGTGTCTGATGAAGAAGAGGAATGGATGGTCAGCTTTGAACTCATAAGAAACTGGGCAACACAGAGGCACTAAAACAAGCCCCGTAGCACCAGATGCTTCAGTGCCTTCTTCATTGACTTCCACGAATGACTTCTGGATGGCCTTGGACACAACCAAACCATCTTTCCTAGAGATCCCTGACAAATCAGCTTTTCCCCAGTCAAAAACATTCATCACTCCCATCTCCTGGAGGGTTTTGTTGAGAACATAGCTTTCCTCCATCTTGAACTGGGGCAGGTACACCTTCACTCTCAGCTGTTGCATCCTAGGGGAGCTGGTCCATCCTACTAGTTTTTCGTGGGTGAGGGTGCATTCAAGCTGTAAGGCAGTATTGATAATAACAGTTGACATCATAATGAATGGAAGGAAAAAAAATAATATGGTTCAGTTTTTCCCACTTCTCTGACCACACTGAAGCAATGCTAAAGCGCTGCTCTGCAGCCCGTTAGGTGTGCTACTAGAGGAGAAAGTAGTATTACCTGTTCTAGGCCAGTAAAGTCCTCACAGGCAATTTCAGGGAGAAGAATGATCATGCTCAGTTCATTATTAAAGTATGGGAGCTCTATCACTTTCATTTTCGGTTCCTCTATGATGGCCATGTTAAAATAACCTTCTTGAAACATCATCTGCACTGTCCTTTTCTCATTCTGGAACACATGGAACATACTAAGCAGAAAATACAGAAATACAGAAACGGTCGCTCTGGTTGTAATTGGTTTCAGTATTGAGATTAGAGTTCCATCCAGAAAACTATTTACATTGGTCATGGTCACTGCTCCCTCTTAACTGCAGTTACTCATTTTAGAAGCACAAAACTTTCCCATTTTTACTGGTTCCAAATTACTTTCCTCCCAACTCCCTTGTTATGTTGTTCTTTTTTCTGGCATGTCAGGTGAGGAAACCAATGCACCTGATGCAATGTGTGTGTGTATATAGATATTATTCTGTGTAGATAGACACTGTAAAACTTATACCATATATTAAGTATATAAACTTTTCCAGCCTACTGGTCACCTTTTCTTGGCTCTGAAAAATCTCTCTTTACATTGAGTGTGAAGTTCTGGAAGCAAGACGAAATCCTGACTTCAAAAGAGAAAGGTGGTTACAGAGATAAAATAGAACTGTTTTTAGAACATGAATCTAAATTCTTTGTGAGTAACGTATGCGTTCTCCTGAGATAATTTCTCTCCAGCTCATTTTTTCCTGAAAACACTGTTGTGTTGATAAACTGTAGCAGAGGAACAGAATCCTCGAATTCAGTCCCAAGAGCAGATTGTTTTTGAAACAGCATCCTTAGTTGTGAAATTGCCAACAAAGTGACCTCGACCCCACCAGGATCTCAGCTGCACAAGAGCCACTTCTGATGGGAAGCGATAGAAACAGTTCCATGTCTGGTTATCGAACTGGAGAGAAGATGTAGCTTTCCACTGTTCTAGCTGAAGACCAATGTTTTGTCTTTGGATAACAGCAAGGAGGAAAGCTCCCATCTGTTGTTATAGGAGATTGACATCTGATTTCCACGCCCAGCTATTTCAGTTCCTGCCCATACTGTACCTTGTTCAGTCGGAAATATGTTTCCTTAGTGTCTTCTTTCTTAAATTCTACTGCCCACTTTCCTTTAAAATATATAGCATTGACCAAGACAAGTACGGTGGAGGGATCAATAAACCCAGCAGCAAATAGGTCTTTGATTTTACCTTTAAAAATAAAAAATTAAGAGTTATTACTCTGTTCAGGCAATCAGCTGCATTTGACTATCAATAATTACTCCTGTAAATCTGAAAAGTAGAATAGTGCTCAGACAAATAGCAAAATGTTTATGTACAGCTTTCAACGCCAGGAACTCAAGGCATTTTTGTATTTGTTCCTACCTTTATTTCCTATTGAGCAAAAAAAGTGCAGTAAGTGTTTAATATATAGAAAACTTTCTATCTTTGGAGAGGAAAAAAAAAAAACAACCAAACAACCGAACAAACCTACAAACAAAAAACCCCACAAAAAAACTACAAACAAACAACAAAAACCAAGGTAGAAACTGAAATTCAGATATGATATTCCTAACTGGTTGGATTGCAAACCGAACAAGCTGCACGTATTATTCTTTACCTTTTGTCTCATTTTCCACCCAGATGTTAATCTTTTCTCTGGCTTCTTCTTCAGTGTATTTAAAATTGACTGCTTCCAGTTCTGCTCGATAGAATTTTTTTGTGGAATCCAAGTATTGCTGGAAAGTAGAAATGACAGAATTTTATCACAGCAAGATGATTTTTATAAGATTGATAATTTCATGGTTTCCAGATAATTCCATGTAGTAGATCGGCAAGAAACAGCAAGAAAGGAGTGAGTAAAACAGACATATGTGAAGCAATTAATTTAATTAACTCAAGCATGCATTTTTTAGACAGAGATTATTTATAACAAATCATGTTTGCAAATATACTTTTCTGTATTTTCAAGCTGTACTGAATAGCAGAAATGTCTCATCAGAGTAAAAAATATCTAAGGCCAAACATTAGTACCTTTCTTTATGTTTATATACATTACTGTTATGCTGTCTTCCCCTAACCACCAAATGAAGAAGGTTGCCTTATTTTGAACAAATAATTGGGATTGATAATATCACAATGAGATAATGTGTGTGTATATAGATACTATCCTGTGTAGATAGATACACTGTAAAACTTATATTAAGTATATTAAGTATAGAACTTTTCCAGCCTACTGGTCACCTTTTCTTGGCTCTGAAAAATCTCTCTTTACATTGAGTGTGAAGTTCTGGAAGCAAGACGAAATCCTGACTTCAAAAGAGAAAGGTGGTTACAGAGATAAAATAGAACTGTTTCTAGCAATATTCTTACACACACCTTACATATGGTTTCCTGAGGAAATTATTTCTATGCACTTGCGTTGCCTGGGCTGTCATTGTTCCACAGGGATGTTCTGAGATAGTCAATTCCACTTAAACTAGACTGACTGACAAAAATTTCGAAGATGCTACTTTCTTCTAAGCCTTGTTTGAAAAGGCAGCAGGAATCAGAATGTCCCATATTCACATAGATTCTGAATGAAGGGTGGAAGAGTGAGTACAAACATTTTATTAGAAGCAGAGAAGACTCTGAGGGAGAAAAAGGAGTCTTCTGTTGGTCACAAAGGTTTGTTCCTTGGATAGAAATGATGCAGCAAGCACCTGGCAGTGCCATTGTGTTTAAATTCCCTTTGTACTCTATGATGGGAGAGATTTTGCTGAGTTCTTAACTTCCAGGAGCTGTTAGAACGGACACCATGGACACCTACCTGGAAGAATGGATAAGTAATTTCTCCAAAGAGCCTGTTGGCGATGGTGAGCGAGCAGCCTGGTCTGGGTTCACTGACTGCAGCCAACAGAGCCTGGAACTGGGAATGGACTCCTCCAGGTTCTTCGCACTTCAAACAGGAAAACAGAAGTTTCATAGTAGGGTTGAGCTTTCATGTGCAAAGCTGGACCTGAGGGCAAATTTCAGCCTCTCTCTGTATGAGAAGTCTGAGCGCACCCAGTTGAAACAGGTGTTAGAATAAATGCGTCAGGACATCACCTCCAACTTTCCCTGTACCGGATGTACAGAATGAGACAACATTTCCCCTTCAGCCCTGCACTAGTCCACCACCAAATCGCATTGTATCCCGCAGTGATGGCTCTGCACACACTGAGCAGAAGTCTGCTGGCTTAGAGCCTGGGAAGGGCAAGCTCCAAGGTGCCTTTGGCATGGCCCATAGACAAATCTTCGCGGGTAGTAATTTAAGCACTTATCAGATTTTAGATTGATAGTGCTGTTTTGGTTAGGAACCTGTAATGAGAAGGCGTAGCTGTTGAAATGTGTCATCTCACAAGGCTCCTTAAATAACTCATGAAAGAACAGTAATAAGCAGGTTTGGGAATCTATACAGGGAGGCTACTCAGCCCTGCCATGCTTTCTGATTAAGTGATGGTTTGCAAGGAAAATGGGTTGACAAATTGGCACCTGTCGCTTCATCTCAGAGTTGCAACTTTGTCTTACCTTCTCAGAAGGATATCCGTTTCCCTGGCTTGTGTTGCTCAAAACTTCACTGAAATGAAATACCTGCAACGTAAATGTTGGGTGAATGTAGCTGGGTGTCAGTACCACAAAAGTAAAACTGTGTTTTGCAAGCATATCCCAAAATGCAGCCAGACACGGTCAATGGGGAAAGTCCCATTTGTCCTTTATCACGAGATCCTTGCAAGTGAACAAGAAGTTTTTGTAGAGGGTGAACCTCTACAAAAGAGCCTTAGAGAGTGGAGGGTTACCTCCAAAGCACTTCCTTTAACATTGATGCATTCATTGAAGAATCTATTACTGTAACAGTGTTTAGTCTGGAAGAGTTTGTTGGCAGGAATAGCGTAAGAGGGGATATTTTTTAAGGGACCTCTGTGTGCATCACTCCTTTGGATGCTTAGGAGCTGCATTAGATGGTACTATCAGCCTCTTGGCTCATGTCTTGCCACTGTCCCATTTTCAGAGCAAAGGAAACCCACCTTCTCAATCTCTTCGAGTGTGCTGCCCCTGGCTCCAAGGACAACCATCCCAAAGGCAGCTGAGAGACTTAGCGGGGAGAAAAAGATGTTTTCATTTCTTTTTCTTCTGCTCAGCTCTCTGAAAAAGTCGAGACAGAACTTGGCATTGGCTGCACTGAGAGAGCACATTGTGGCGCTGTGATTGCCTGCTACAAGGGAGAGAAAGATTTAGGCTTCTCATCCTTACACCTGCTAGGCCTAAGATGCCTTGGTAGAGCACAGTAAGGTTTTCTGCAGTAGCATGGTTGAATTGTTCAGCACTTCACAGAAGATTCCTGATTTGCCACGACTGGCGTTTCGCAGTGAATGTGAAAACTAGCACCTTGAATGGCAAGAGAAACACATTTTCAGAAACAGTATTCTGAGTTCAGCTGTTTCTCCAGCTCAAGCAATAGCTATGGCTTTGTCACTTAGCCCTAACTTTGTCCTAATCACATTCCCAGCCCACTTTATGTCTTAATCTTTCTTGCCTCTAGTCATCTAGGCATAGTACTTATAATTACACCCCTTGATCATACCTCACTCTCAATGTCTCTCTCTAAAATCTCGGTGTGTATTAGTCAGCTGTGCCTCATGTACTATGTCTTTCTAAGGATGGTTGCTTAAGAAGCATCTGCCAGAAAATTGAACTACAGATAGTTTCACTTAGCAAGATTTTCAACAAAGGCATATTGTGTATTAGTGGAAAATTCCAGTCATATTTTTTATTTTATCTGTAGCTTTAACTCTTGCCCCAGATATACTTCAGTTATGATCACAGTTTTTACTAGCAGATGATCTTGAATGTTCTCCAAAGCTCTTCACATCTTACACCTAGGACAGAGTTCCTTTCTTATGAAAGCCTTTGCCAGCATCTTCATCCAGTAAAGTGATGCAGAGGCTTCTGATCCCTTAGAAAGTCAGTTCAGTATTTTAGAGCTTCTGCTATTCTAAGTCACGTTTGTTTTGTCTCTTACTGAGTCTGAATGACTTTCTCCACAGATGTGGAAGGTACCTCTCCCTCATTACACAAGAAGAATTAAATTATCTGTATGAATATTTAAAAGATAGAATGGTGTAGAAAGAAAGCAAGCCAATCTGGGTCATTCAGAAGAAGAGGGAAAAGGTTTGGTTTTAACCTTCCCTAGAAAACACCTGCTAAAGCCATTGTACAAGATAAGCACAGCTTCATCACACAGCCCGTATATACAGATATGTACATCACTAATGCACATACCCATCTTTAGATATTTCATAGTTGTATCATTTTAATGTAAAGGTTAGAATAAAAGGTCAGGGACATATTTACCTTCTCCTCAGGACCAATGGTGTCAAATCGACTGTTGAGCTTCGTGACAGGGCTTCTGGAGCAATAGCATATAAAGCCATTGCCACTCCCAGTGGCAGCATAATTTTCACTCATGATGAATCACACTCCTGTCTGTTGCAACCAGCTAGTATAATTAAGGGATCTTTCATGGAATCTTGAATTTTCCTTGTCATTAGGAGTTCAGAAAGAAGTCACCATTTTAAAGGCATACTGAGATATAAAAATAAATCTGCCTAGTTATAAAATAGAAAACAAACTAGAAACAAAGGAGACTTCAGGGTTTTTACCTGTAAAAAATAAATTCTACAGAATTTTATGGGTGTTGCTGCCAGAAGTGGCACCATTCACTGCAAACAAATCAGTCATAAGATGCTCATAAGTTTATTTATTTTCCAGTTTGAATTTTCTCATATCATTTTCTTAGAGGAAATAGAAAATTTTAAAGCACGGTTCATCTGAGTCCTGAGGACAAGAGGGCTAGACCTGCACAAATTTCACCTGAAGGGAAGAAAGCCATGGAATCTGGTTTTACCTGCTTAATGTTGGGGCAAGAAAACTTTCTAAAGAAGTGTCTTTCCTGGTTTCTGCTGAGGAGGTGTTTGGTCTCCACACAGTCACTTCAAAACCCTCCTCATGTTGTCACCTAAAGGAACCTGCAGAGCAGAACTGGGCAGATGCTGTTCCCTTTCTTGCAATGATGGGCTTTTCTCTGCATTCTTATTTTTGGCACTAGGTATAGCACAGTGGGAGGAAAAATGTTATTGAATATAAGAGCATAAAGAGACAACAGCACTCAGCCAGAGTAGTGTTCAGTCATCTCCCAAAACAGATGAAGGGGGATGGTTTTCAAGCAGCAAGACAATCCAATATGTTTCTTTTTCAGGAATACTGGCAATTTTTTGTCTGAATTAATATAGTGAATGGAAAATTACAATCCTGGAGCACGATAAATGATGTCCTTTAGGGACAGGGTTGTGTGTTAGAGCCACAATTCTCCTTGAAATTTATTCTTCTATGTGTGAATCCATCAAGGCAAAATTCAAGTTATCTAATAAACTAGCAGAGTAAAACATTGTACTCTTAGTCCTGCTTGAGTTTTCGGATACTTTTGAGCTCTTTTCTTAACTGTCTTAAATGAACATGTTTCTTTGTTGTTGTGTGTTATTTCTCTATTTCTTTAGATACTTCTGTTCCTATTACATTTTGAGTTATCCTGGAGATTACCTGTCACTCCACTGCTCCATTTGGTGGCGGTTTGTTTCACATGGATCATTTTCTGTCAGTGATCAAATGATAGCTAATGCAGTAGCTGCACTGGCGTCAATTCCCATAAAGGAACATTTCCTACTGCTCTTTGAGGCTATTCCTTTGATATTTTCTGCTCTTCTAGGTTCTTATAATGCAAGTTAGAGAGTGGCTTAGACTGGTATAGCTCTCTAATGGAAATGTCTGGGAGACACAGAAATTATTGTTCAAGTAGATTGAAGCATCTCCTGCATTGTAGGTTCTGAAGAGACTCAGTAGGCAAATGCTTGCTGGGAAAGACAAAGCTATAGCTCATCCTGCCTTTGGGCTGGGAGCTGGGCAAGGACTTGCTGCACCCCTCTCAGCCCTGTGACTGCCTTCTAGCTCTTGGAATAGTGCAAAGTTTCGTTGCTAGCCAGAGGAAAACAAAGATGATTGAAGATGATCATGGTAGTCTTGGAATCAAGAGATTCTGTTTCTTTCAGAGGTTAAGCCTCTTAACAGGAAAGGATAAATAACAGGAGGATTTTTTTGAAAGGTTACAGAGTAGTTGCTGAGATGCATTGTGTGGAAAGGAAGATGAAGATGTGAAAGCACTGCAAGGACAAAAGAAGTGAGAGATTTTGTTTCAGATGATGGACTACTCTAGAGATAATGCAGATGTCAAAGACAGCCCTTGTAGCTGGTGGTCAGATGCTTGTCATGGTAAAGCTGCTTTCAGGCACTGGGGAGTGGGTCACAGACTGAGCTGCTTCCTACCCCTGAAGTTCCACACATTTAGATAAGACTGTAAATAGTGCCACATCCTTAGGGACAAGCTTTGTTCAGCACTGCTTACCTGTTCGCAGTCATTTTGGTTGAAAGTCTCGAACTTTTCCTTCACTTGTTTCTGATTGCTTTGGGGCCAGGGCCAAGGGAATTAAGACTTCTCTACATGATTTATAAATCACAAAGAATTCTGACGACATGGATGAGATGATAAGCACAGGAAGGCCAAAATGAGGAACGAGAGGTCCACTCAGTGATGTCAATCAGCAGAGCACAATTTCACAGCAAGAAGCAGCGACTCACTCCATACAGAACAGACCCTTGTGATTATTCTTTGCTGCAAATGGACACACTGCAGTAAGCCCGAATGGCTGTGGTTCTCCTTTGGCTTTTTTCTCATTGTTTGCAGCTGTATGCTTCACTTGCTGCCAGTGTTTGAAGGATGCAGCAGGGAAGATTCTTGTTTAGAAATTAGAGGCTGATCTCAAGCTCTCACCTTGTCCCTTTCATCTGACAAAATGCACATTCTGCTACTGCTCTGAGACTGCTCAGGTGATAATTACGGAGTACCTGATGTGTCTGAGGCTGTGTGTGAGTAAAGGTACCATTAGATAAGAAGGGTTTCCAAACAGCAAGAACAAAACAAAGACTCCTGTGATTTTCACTGGGCCAGGGACTAAAAGGGCCCACCCTAATTGCCAGACATCTGCTATAGAAGCATCACAAAAAATAGCAAAGCTTCGACACCGTATCAGAGCAATTAGCACATGTGGTGATCCAAAGCAACTTTAGCATGACAGAAAACTATTTCTTGAAGTTGATCAAGAAGTGGGAGAGACTTCAGATGTTGCTGATGGCCTCAGCTTATTTGGGAAGCCTCATGTGAGTGAAGTCTGATATCAATTCCCCTGATTTCCAGGCTGTCTGAATCAAGAACCTAGTGAAAAGCAAGTATCACCTTCTAAATTTCACTGCTGTCTGCTGACTCTTTAACACTGAATTTATTGGCAACAAAGTACAGGATTTTATTACTGTCAACGTGGGCCACCTCATGCTGGTCATTCAACCTGCCAGGGAAAAGGTGAGTCCAGCACTGGTTTTTTTTTCCATCTGAACTTCTGTCTGCACCAGAAGTCTTTCCGTGATTGCAACGAAACCCTTTACTCTCCAGAGAGACTTAGACATGATGAAAAACAGCGTCCAAAAATTCTTCGTCTTTGATTCGCTTTTCTTATCGGCACCCAACAAAAAATCTCTAGGAAGGCAGCCAGTTCTGCCTGTTGTACCTTCTCTGCTCACACCCTTTCTCACCTGCTCAGGAGCCGTGATGAACAGGAAATTACTTCTGTGAGCAAGGATGCCTGTGTGTGTCTTCTTAACTGGATTCCACAGAGTAAGGGGTTATGGCTAGGCAGATGAATATTTCTGCATGATGAACATATTTTTTAATACCAGCTGATCCAGGCTTTGTGACTGGATCTGGATATCTTTCCTTCGTGGCAGTTTAAATTTTTTTATAAGCCAGGTCTTTTTACCTAAATAACAAATGCAGCATTTTTTTAAAGCTATGAGATACAGAATGTCCATAAATATTCCTTTCCTGGCTCTACCTCAAGAAGCAGTTCAATTTCCATCCATCTCAATGCATAGCTTTTCTAGTCAGCCAGCATTTTGGGGTGCAGTGATGAACATGGCACAAAACTTATGCTTGTTTGTTTTTTTTTTTAAAAGGGGTTGTTTTTCTACATTGATTAGCACTGAAAAATATAATAGATATTTCCATGCAATGGAGGTGTTGTTTGGGGTTTTTGAAATTGCAAAAGATGTTGATTTGCATTTTGAAGTTAATTCCTGATTAAATTTTTTTGTAACAACGAAATGTATGCATGAATGAAAATTCTGCTGAGAAACATAAAGATTTTGCCATTTCAATCTAGGCAACAGCTAACAAATGATATTGCAGTGGTGTCTCCAGACACCAGCTCATATTTTTTCATTGCTGAGGCCCTGACAATCCTCCAGACCCGTTGTTCCGCAACCAAGAAAATGATGAAAACCTGTATCAAAAATTAAAAGTGAAACTTGCCTATCGTAATTCTGGTGGACCTTGGGATGCTTCAGTGAGAGAAATGAGAGTTAGGTGTGTTTATGCAACTGTGAAAAGGAAATTCCCTGTTTTTTAATGACTCGAGCATTTCTCCTTCGCATATTCAAGTTTTTCGATGTTACTGAGGATGTCAGAAAGGAATGAACTCTCATCACAAACATTTATTGTTTCATCACTGATAGAGGAATATACAATATCGTAGAACAAGGTGTATCTTCTGAGAATTGGTGATTACCACAATAATTTATACAGTGCTAATTTAAATGAAATTTGGTGAGGAATTCCCAAATATTTTGGAGAACACAACACATTCGACACAGGTAAGTGTTCGTTCTCACATTGTTCTTGGAGCTGAGTTGTGAAGAACAAAGGGCTGCTCTGAAACATTTTGTACCTGCCGAAATGGAAGAGACTTGCTGCAAAATCTTCCTTCAGCCACTGGTCACAATCTACATGATGTGCAGACTCCTTCCTCTGGCACTTTGGTACCCAACCATGGAAAATACAGTGGATGGGCAATGGTTTTAGTGTAGAAGAAGCTGATAATGAAACCTGTTGTCCATATGATAAATTAAGTTTCTAAGAGTAACACGTATCAAAAAGGAATGAAAAATGTCTTCCCACCAACAGATCTTGTTATAGCTCTTAACAGATACATTGAGCAAACTTGTTGTTCCTTTGCAACTCCATATAGCCCTCTCATGGTTTAATCCCAGCTGGCAACTAAGCCCCACAGAGTCACTCACTCATTTCTGCCCAGTGGAATGTGGGAGAGAATCAGAAGAGTAAAAGTGAGAGAACTCGTGGGTTGAGATAAAGACACTTTAATAGGTAGAGCAAAAGCTGCACACACAAGCAAAGCAAAACAGGGAATTCATTCGTCACTTCCCATGGGCAGGCAGGTGTTCAGCCATCTCCAGGAAAGCCGGGCACCGTCACGTGTAGAAGTTACTTGGGAAGAAAAAATGCTATAATTCTGAATGTACTCCCCTTCCTTCTTCTTCCCCCAGCTTTATATGCTGAGTGTGATGTTATATGGTGTGGAACATCCCTTTGGTCAGCTGGGGTCAGCTGTCCCAGTTGTGTCCTCTCCCAACTTCTTGTGCACCCCAGCCTACTCACTGGTGGGGTGGTGTGAGAAGAAGAAAAGGCCGTGACTCCGTGTAACCACTGCTCAGCAGTAACTAAAACATCAACTGTGTTATACACACTGTTTCCACCACACAGCCTCATACTAGCTGTTTCCAAAACGTAGTCCCATACTAGCTACTGTGAAAAAAATTAACTCTATCCCAGCCAAAACCAGCACAAACCATTAATTAGCTTTGATTGGAAATGACAGAAATGTGTGGCTCGAAGGGGTCTTGACATTGTCTAGTGCATCTAGCGCATCTGCTGCCCTAAGACAGCATAATATAGACAAAAATGTCTACATTATGGCTTATAGGTGTTTGTTTAACCTGTTTTTAGAATCTTCTAGATAAAGACTTTCCAAACCTTTGTAATACTTCAGTGCTTCCTTATCCCCAGAGTTTTAACTCATGTCTGTCCCTGAATCATCCTGGCTGTAAATTAGAACAGTTACATCCAGGTGTCTTTGCCCTATGCTACTGGCCACATCATGCAAATACTTGTTAATCAATTTATTCATTGCACAAGACATGGTGTTTTGGGAGTGTCTCCCTGGTCATAAAATGTAATTGTTGTGGATATAGTCATGACCAAGAACTTATCATTACACAAATCACACTACCCCTGACACTGTAGGTATTGTTAGCTACTGAGCTACTTCAGCAAATGACAGACTTGCAAACCAGAGACCCCCTGCAGGGCTACACGGCCCTGTCGAGCATTGTGTCCTTTCACAGTTCTGAGGAGAATGGTATTGCTTTTGGCCATCAGACTGGATGTCAAAGGTAATTGTTCTTCCTCATTCCCATGACCATCCTTGTGGTATGGTTTCCATAGCTAGTCAAATTACACAGTTGCTTAGTAAGCTAATATGTTATTAACAGAAAAGTTAGTGTGGGGATGTTCTTGCCAGTCCTTACAGCTAGTCAAATCAGGTGTGTTGTGGTCCAGAAGTGGAGTGTGATAGCAAATATTGTGCACATATTGTTAGTGACCAAGTTTCTGAAAACAAAATAAAATTTAGAAATACCCTTCCCAAGCTGCCAAGCCCTCTGAGGAACTGACAGGTGTATAATTTGAAAACACAGGGTCACATTTTCTGCCACTGTAAACTGAATCAGCTCCAGAGGAGGTGTGAAAAGACAATTTGTTCCCATGGAAAAAGGCTGGTCTTCAGGCCACAGAATAATGTGGATGTGCAAATGTTATGTTTTGCCCATCCTGCCACGGAGTTTGTATACTATATAATTTCATCATTCTGCAATTCAAATTCCCTATCTACATGCCTTGGGTAACCAAGGACTACTGAACTGTCCTAAAAATAAAGCTCTCTACATTTCTCCCCATTTCCGCTTTCTCTCAGTTGCACTGATTTTTGACATTGATAAAGTCACTGCTCTCATGTTGTTCTGGATAAAATTTGACAGCCTCTTCATTTCTGTCCTACCTGTAACCCAGACACATCACCTTGTGAATACCAGCTACTTGTGTCCCAGCTGGTTGTAAACATTTATTTATAATCTAATGTAGAACCTGTAACCAATGTCACTTAACAACAACCTTCATTAAAAAAAAAAAAAAAACAAAACCAAACCTTTTACTACCCAGAATAAGATACTAAAGAAAATATGACTTTAAAGGAATATGCTTCCATGAACCAATATTTCGTGCAGAATATGCAAAGTAGTCCCTGCTATTTTGGTCTTGCACACTTGTTGGATGTGAACAGGAATGACTTGACAGGTGCCTGATAGCTTTGGTATTTGACCTGAGTTACCCATGTGAAATCTGTTCAGACTCAGAAGTGTCTTACGCTGTCCGAGGTGAAAGCAGGTGTCTAACTACAAAATGCTGATGAAGGGACATTGAGGGTGTCCTGGAAATCATGACACCGTGCTTCCCACACAAATTTCTATTTGTGGGCCAGTAGAACAGTGTCTCCATGGTACAGCAGCACACGCAACCACTGCTGCTGCTGGTGGAAAGTACCATTTCACCTTTTTCCTGAACCTCCATCTTGTACTAAGTAAACTTTACCACTAAGCCACAGGAGGTAAACAGGAGCTGGAACGCCACCAAATGCTTGTGAAGTAACTTCAGAGCTCTGGTCCTGCCAGCAAGCCTTCTCATTTGAGAGTGGGGAAATCCTGCAACCACGTGTCTTCATTCGCAGAGCTGCGGTTTTCTACATATTTAAGACATGGTTCATTTTTTCCTGCTGTATGTGGAAACCAGCTACGGAATGTGCTCATATATATATTCTCCCTTTATGCTACATCGAGAGACACAGTAGTGTCAGTTCATGTCTAAATTGAGACTTCATGATGGCCCTTTTTTCTTCTTGGTATGCACAGGTGCCTAAACAACTCAGCTGGAGACTGGGGACCGAATTCTACTCTCAGGCATGGGTGTAAATACACCATAACTCTCCTCATATCAGTTCACTGGCATTTTAGTAGCTTATAAATGTATACTGTGTAAGTGCAGAAAATTGTATAGGCAGCAGAGACCAGAATTAGACCCACTTTAATTTTGCTGTATAGCTCCGTTCTCTCTGTCCCAGTTGTGGATATCAACAATCAGGACTGCAGGTTTCCAAACTTTGGAGTTCCTAACATCCACTAAACCCTACATGTATTGCAGTACTTCACTCACTCTTGTACAGACAGAAAATGAGTTTGGCTGTGCAGAAGCAAGTGGAGTAAACTGCACAAATACACATAGATAACAACTCTTGTCACTGAAAATCAGTAAAGACAAATTTAATTATTCAAGGCCTTAACTGAAGTGGGCTTTGGCATGAAAAGCACTCAGCTCACTATTTCATGCGATATAATACAATGAATATTGAAACCTATGAATATGAATACCACACAAGAAAAGTAAAACAAGAGAGACTGCCACATGGTTTTTTTTACAATACTTCCCTTCGTATTGCCACATTTGGCAAACTGCAGCTAAATCCTGTGTTGCGGGTTGAACCCAGCCAGCAGCCAATTCTCCACACTGACACTTGCTTACTCCCCTCCATTCCTGAAGGGGTGGGGGAGAGAATAGGAAGAGCAAAAGGAGAAGAAAAAAATGAGTTGAGATAAAGGCAGTTTCATAGGCAAAAGAAAGGAAAAAAACAAGCAGTGCAATGCCAATCACTTAGCAACTCACATAAGCCGGTCAATCCCCAGCCAGTCTCTGACCAACAGAGACCTCTGAAGCAGAAAAAAAAAAATCACCGTTTTTCCTCTACCTCAGTTTTTATTGTTGACACGATGTTATACAATCATAGAATCATTTCAGTTGGAATATGGTATAGACTGTCCCTTTGGCCAAATCAGGTCAGCTGTCCTGCCTGTGCCCCTCCCAGCTTCTTGTCCACCCCCAATTTACTTGCTGGGGACAGGAGAAGAGTGGGAAAAAGAGAGAGACTCAATGCTGTGCAGGCACTGTTCCGCATCATTAGTGTTATTGTTCCAAAACATTAGTGTTATCAACACCGGGTTAGCCAGAAATCCAAAAGATCACCATACAGGCTGCCATGAAGAAAGTAACTCTACCCCAATCACACTCAGTGCACCCCAGTACAGATAAGAGATGATTGCATCAATATATTCTGAAAATATTATTTGGAGGACACGGTGTTTTAGAGGCACTTTCATTCATTAGGAAATTCTGGATTGAGAAAGCCTTTCCCCTCAGTGGTCACCCCTCTATTGTTTAGTGAGATAATTTCCCACTCGTCAGGCCGAGGGCTGTAGAGCTGGAAGGATGAGAGATTGTAGACTTGGAACAGCTTTTCTCCAAAGCCAAACATCTCATGGTATTGAAGGAGTGTGTTTTTTCAGGCACATGTCAAACACCAGAGCTTTGGGGGAGAGTTTTCTTTGAAAGGTTTCCCAGTGATACTAAAAAAATACATCCCACCTTTTATGTCAGTTATTATTTTTAGAATGGCAAGTCAGACAAATGAATATAGGTGACATTTAAGTTCCTGGTGGTGATAAATTGTACCTCACGGTGCTTTTCGTTAATGTATGAAATACAACAGGCAAGAGACAAGACACATGGCAAGATATTCAAAAGTATTGAGCACCTAAGGCATCCTTCAAATCAGAATTCAAAATGCCAGACCAATTAAATGCTTTTAATATCTTTATTGCTACCACACTATATGGTTCAGGAAACTATTATAGTTTAACAGGACTATTATAGCAAAAAATACTTCTAAGCTATAGTTCATTGTTGTAAATTTGTCAATATTTGGAAAACCACACATGCTCATGGCACATGTTGTGTCAGACCATGTGTCTACACATGACACTTGCAGCAGGAGAGGAAAAAGGCAAGAAAGCAATACTCAGCTTTCCCCAGAAACAACACACAAGCACGGCACAGCCGAGGACAAAGGAGGTGCAGCCAACTTTTTGTGGTCAGACAACACATCACCGCAGGGCTTTTGGTTTCCCCCTGAAACCTGCCCAGGCTTTGTCAGACAGGTGGCGTCATTGTGAAGGTGTCCACGTCTTGGACTTGCACAGCAGGGAAATGGGACTGCTCTGGTGCCCTTAGGCACCCTTACGATACAACATTGATGAACCTGCAGCATCATCCTGCAAAGCCTCACTTCCAAACCACAGACAGGCAAAGACCGTAACACCCCAGGGCCCACCAGAGAGAAGCAGGACTTCTCTCACCTGTGCTGAATGGGAAGACCAGCTACCTCTGGCCAGGGATAGCTTGTATGTCTTTTATGTCTCTACCCCAGTAGGAAGGGCTCTTGTCACTTCAGAGGTCCTTCCCAAAGGGGACGGCTGGAGAGGGTACCTGAGGAGAAGAGTGAGGGACAAGTGCAGCTACGTACCTCCATGCCCAGCTTCTGTGTGAAGCTGCATTCAGGACATTAACACGACCTGTGGGTTTCACTGCCATCATGGCAGCCAAGAGCCTCCCCTCATGGTGGTTTGAAAGCACTGGAGATGGGGTTGCTGGAAACATGTAGTACGGAAGCAGGGAGTTCAGCACTGAGCTGTTTCTGGCTTGAGACCTGTTGGCTGAGGAGGAAGGTTTGCAACACCTTCTGGAGGCTGGCCCCATGACCAGCCTTGCCATATAGCTGAAGACGGAAGGCATCATTTAGGCTTCTTATTTACACAGCACTTAACCAGCTGTTTAGACAACCCTATGCCAGTGAGAGTTTTCATGGCCAAAAGGTGAAATAAGATCGAAATAAGATGAATTAGCATTGTTCTCTTGTTTGAGAAGAGCTCTAAACAGGAAAGGCCCACTGTATTTTTTCCAGTAGTCTTGCCGAAGTAGCTTGGTGTTTTTTACTTGGGATCGAGATTACAGATATCAGGAAATGCTGGTGACACTAAACAGCAACATGTTGTTTATGCCCTACTCCTTTCTACCACAGTATTGTTCTCCCTTTGGGAAGAAAGAAATAGAACATACTCTGCCCTTAGGGGGAACAACATCTGCCAAAGAAGAGAATGTTCTTGCTTGAATTGTGTTTGATCAAGAAGAGGAATGGGTGGTCAGCTCTGAACTCATAAGGAATGCTTCTGCATGACAGAGCTACAGCACACAACCCTGTAGCAGCAGCTGCCTCAGTGCCTTCTTCATTAACTTCCAGAAAGGACTTGTGAATGGCCTCAGAAAGGAACAGCTCAGGATCTCTTGACAGCCCAGAGAAATCAGCATGTTCAACATTGAAGGCATCCCTCATCCCCAGAGCCTGCGGTACTGATCTGAGATCATAGCTCCCCTCCAGTCTGAACTGGGGCAAGTATATTGTGATTTCTTGCAGATACGTGTTCTCCATATTGGTCCATTCTGCTAATTTCTCATAAGTGACGGCACTCTCTAGCTGCAAGGAGAAAACACGGGGTGTGATGGTTATGAGAAACTAGATCAAAATGCTGGCAGAAACACTTGCCATTAAGGAACAGCCTGGTTTTCATGACAAAGAACCTGTGGCCTACAGCTACTGAGTATGAAATGAGGCAAATTCAGAGCCAGCCTTCTCTTCTCAGAGGGATCCTTTTCCTTTTTTCAGATTTTCACCAGACACCAGTACAGCATTGTGTCTTCATATTTTTGCAAGGGAAAAATAAGTTCCCTTCTCTAGTGCTACATTTTTTCCACTGAAACGTCATTAGCTCCCTTGGAAAAGCTATGAAGTGTTGCTTCTGAGCAGGTTTTCTCAGTCTTTCTCTGCTCTTCTGAAGCAATATATATGACCATGAATCCCTCTAATCTTTACACAGGCAACAGTATTTTGCCTATGGAAAGCAAGATAAAACCCATAACAATAAAAGATACA
>VWYH01004902.1:490563-672704 GCA_013399365.1 Pampusana beccarii | reverse complement strand
ACACACACCCCATTTGCAATTAGTAACCAAACCAATAGATTTGTGGTTCTGTCTGTGTGCTTCTGCCAGATTTTATTTTTTTTTTCTTTTCCCCCCTGTAATAGTTTTAATTTCTGATTTAGAAAGATAAAGGGAATCCTTGGAGGGGGTATTTTGACAGGTCCTGTTGCATGGCCTATATTAGCTTCAGTGGGGACACGGGGCTGTTCTGCTCTGCACAGGCAGAGCGGAGGGGATGAAGCCAGCAGCAAGTTAACAGCAGCAATTAAAGAGGTTATGATCTGGTGCAGAGAAAGGATGAGGCCTTCTGGGAGACATTCCTCTGCTCAAGGGCAATTAGTGTGTGCAACAGTGAGCCAACAGCAGCAGCAGCCATGAATATATGACTAAACAAAAAGTTAGGTCCCCAGAGGAAAACAAAGAACCCACAGTCAAAAATCACAGAAAATGGATTAACAGAAGTTAGAGGCTTGCATGACTTTTTGCTTTTCCTGGTCCAAACTAAATGTACCCAAACACGTAGGCAGAACCTTTTCATCAGTGGTAGATGCGTAATGCCGGTCATTTGCCTCAGGCATTTTCTTTCCTAAGCTTCCGTCACTACAGTAGTGGTGGGATGAAAACAAGAAACACGTCTGTCTAGATTGCGGAGATGAGCAGCATCTGACTCGCCTCCCCTACGCAAACACAGCAATGTCTGATGAAAACAGAAAACATGACAGGGACTTTAATGCTCATGATCAGTTTCCTGACTTGGTTTCAAAGCTTCCCAGCATCAGTGCATACACACTTTTTGTCAGGGTGTATTGTTCTTTCCTAAAGCGGAGGAAAAAAATAGGAAGATTTCTTAGAATCTATCATGCCAATTCTGCAGCCTGGAGAGAAAGTGGCTTTGTTTTATCCATCCCTAGGATTATGAAAAGGTTTGAAATGCATTATTTGCACTATCAGAAAATAAAACTTTCTCTGCTTTCCTCGTGCACAGCTGCTTGGGCGATGTACTGACACAGAACAAAACTGAGAACCCCATTCAAAACCACTTGAAAACAGTGGCAACCTCTGTGGGGTTTTGGATCAGGAAGAAACTTGACCCCATCCCTCGTTCCCAAGGGAAATGCAGCCTCCACAGCCCTCCTCAGGTCCTGTATTTACTTTGGGGCTTGAGGCTGGTGAACCCAAGGTGTCACCTTCCACCCAGCCCATGGGGCTGCAGCCTGGGGCAGAGGGGACACCTGCCATGGTGTGCAGAGCTGGAGCTGGGGACCATCTGTGCTCCCTCCCATCCTCCGATAGACCCAGGGTCCCCCCCATCAGCCCAGGCTTGGCAACTCAAAGGCATTCAAGGTTGGATTTTTGTTCATTTATTTTGTTGACTTTTTTCTCCTTTTTTCTCTCTCCCCCGCCGCTTCTCAAACCACCAAATGCTAAAGTAGCATTTTCTATTTCTTAAATAATTAACCACATTCACTGTGTTTGAACAGCCACACTCAGGTACCACAGCTGCTTTTTAAGGGCCTCGCTGCGGGATGCAGTATCTGCTTTTCTGGCTGAGCACAGTGAGAAGGCTCTGGCCCCTCACAGGAAAGCCAGGCTTTGCTGCCATGGTGGGAGCTCCATGGTTTTATGTTACCATCTCACACTGCAAACAGGCTTTAGAGAATTGCTCTGACTCTCATATTACTTGCACAAGCACTATGGAACTAGGCTAAGCTACATTAGATACAATCCAATTGCTTTGGGGGGAAAAAATAACAAGGCAATTCTGCATACATTTTATCATGTTAAACACATCTTCAGGGTGGCTGTTTTTTTTTTTTTTCCCCCTGGAGTCCTGAAATAGCACACCAGGCAATGCATGGTGTTGCAAGTAGCAGTTCGAACTCCTGCACATACCAGAGACAAAATAACTTAATGAATGTTCCCATCAAGATTCAGACCTGGAGTTGCTGCTCACCCCATGCAGCTCCAACTGGCCCCAGTCACCACAGCCCCATCCAGTCTGATCATCAACAGCCCACCAGCCTTTCCGAAACATGGTGAAGTAACTGAGAACACTTTCCTTTTCTATCCCATTTTCCTGGCTGTACTTTAGTTCTGAATCATGATAAGCCAGAAAAAATGTTCATATATTATAATCTCACTTGTATGTTCCCAGCAGTGCTTTCGTGGCCAAGCATCTGTCAGGAATACTAGATCATACAAACCTTCTTCCATCAAATTATTTTTATTCACTCGGTTTTCTTTTAGATTTCCCTAGCCGCTCAGAGGTTGTACAGTAATTGGTGCCTCTTGTGGCCACCTCACCTCTGCCCAAACAACCGAGATCTCTGTTGTGTAAAGGGCCCCAAAATAGACTATTACTCAGACCTGGGAAGAGGAGATGTGGCAGGGAAGAGAAGTGGGTGAGCCAAGCCCTGGGGCGTGAGGGTGGGTGCTGAGTTCACAAGATGCATTTGAAAAGTTTCTTTAAAGCAGGGGAAGATCAGCGACAGAAAATCCAGTTTTACTAATCGAAACCTCTTTGATCTGGAATGGCATCTCAGAGGGAAGGCTCTGATTTTTCCATCAATGTTGCTGAGTCAGCCTTTGTGGGGGAAGGATGGCTTGGGGATGACTCACAAAAAATTAATTGCCTCAACCTCTGCCTCCCACCTTTGATGTAATTCTACCTGTTCTGCCCTTTACTTCCTTATGACGTATTCTTCTTTCATCTTATCTCTCATTCTTTACACCCCACCTTTTCCTTCAAGTCATCCTCGGCCAGTGTGTTTTTCTGCTGCTTTTCTGATCTCCAGCACCACCACTCTATTTCACCTTTGCCTCTTCATCTCCCTAAACAAAATCAGGAGCCCTGAGAGTGACCCTTTGCTCTCCCTTAACGTCTGAGCAATGCTCCTGGGCTGCATTAGAAGAAGTGATTTTTGCTGACTGATGGACAATGAGAATAAGTAACACTTCAGTAATAGCTTTACCTAATTAGGGAAAAAAGTAATGAAAAAACCTTTCCCTCTAAGTTCCTCCAAAAAAGAGCTGGCAGTGTTTTTTGCCTTGTATTGTGCTAATTACTGTTATTAATTTAGAAATAAAGCTGATGACTCAGGAACACGACCCTGCACCCCGCACTCAGCAGAGTGGCTCTAAGGTCAGCCTCGCTGCTCATCCCCACCGACACCATCCCCTTTGCCTGCCGGCTCTGTTTGCTAACAGCAGCCACCATTGCCAAGACATCCAGGTCTGAATTCCCTCAAATTTGCTTAAAAGGGAAGCAAGTCCACCAAAGGCCGTCAAGTTTCACCAATGAAGTCACAGTAATTAAAGGGCTTCTGAGGTTTCTTCTACCATTTGGCAAACTTCCCATTGCCGTGGGAAATATGATGACAAGACAGCTGTATTGTCTCGCTTGACAAGATCAAAAGAGGGCAGGAATGTTTTACAGTGAAAAAAAAGGATTTATACATTGTTCCACAATAGCAAAGAGCAGTTAGGTTTTCAGACACTAATTACCCCTGCTCTGAAAACAATACGTGAAGCCAGACACGCTGAACAAAGCTACAGCTGTTACATGTGCGTGGGGGAGCAGAAGCTGTGCTCTCTCCATGTAGATGTGAATTTCCCTTTCTTCCCTGAATATATTCAATATATATTAAACATATTCAAGCCACAATTTGCTTTTCATTATAACCCCTACTTTTTCCTTTCAAGCAGCCTACTCTACCTGATGATCCTTGAGCACAAAAATGGTCAGAGCCAACCGCCTCAAAGACACATCTTGTCCCATGTCCCACTCTACCAGCAGACACAGAAAAGCCCAAGCAGGAGAGTATGCACCAAATGATTTCATCTTACCTGACTCACAAAAACTCCCCCTTTAGCAATGCACGTGAGGCTTAGACTTGAAACTAACAGAACATACAATTAACAGCAAGTATGCACCATTACTTCAAGTATTACTGATGAACCAGCACAGATTTCCTCTCCTGAGTTTTGATCAGTACCTGGATTAATAAATAACACAAAAGTTCTGCCTCCAGAAATGCTCAATGGGGGTTAGTGTTTCTCCATTCCATTACTAGGACATGGGGAAAAACAGGAAAAAAAAATCCCACACAACTGTTTTGACAGGTTGTCCTATTTTCTGAAAATAGCATCTTGTAATCCACCCCCCAACTCGTCTACAACATGCTTGAACAAAATCTGCAACACCCACACACGTGCTTGCAAAAAATCTGGAGATCCATTATCCTTTCATTGGGCTTTACTTCCCCCTCACTAGTTTCTGGTAGTCAAACTGTCAATTGTATTTGCTGTCTGCAAAGCAATGAGAGAAATACACCACTGGAAATCAGTTACTGCAGGTACAGCTTATGGAGGAATTTGTTGTGAAATGTTTAGGTCGGCTGATAATCTCCAAAATGAGGGGAAAATGAATTTTCAAAATACAGTAAGGAAACGCTGAAATGCACAAGGCCCCTTAGTGAGTCAAACTGTTCTGTCTAGGCACAAAAAACACAACAGGAGGTTTTTGTCTTCTTTTCTCTGAGATACTAAATAAAGGTAATTCTTTTAGTTAGCTCTGGAAACACTGCAGCTCCCTCGTTTTAGAGGACTCTGCTCATGTGCTTTCGCACTGGTGTCTCCAGGTAGTCAGTCCCTGGGCAAATGCCTCTCCTCAAGAGGCCAAATATGGATTTTCCGTAGGCTTAGTGGAAGAACACTAATAAATGAGAGCCTTTCCTCTCACAGCAGAGTTCATGATTCCCATAAGACCTCTCCAGAGATATCACCTAGATGAAGAAAAACACTTTAAACATAAAGTGAAAGCAGAAATCTGCTTGAGAAGGTAAGGTCTTTTCAATGAAATTGAGGTCCGTTGACCCTTCCAACACTCTTCGCAGACTGTTTTCCAGAAGGAAGCGATGAATACAGTACTCCTCACTGCAAAGAACATTTTTGCTGGTGTTGGGCATCCTCACACGTTCAGTGCTAAATCCTGGCCATCTGAGAGGCTGCTCACACCGCAAGGAACAGACAGATCTGCTCTCTAAGGACAGACTCCTGAGGCGGGAAACTCTGCAGCAATGAAGGGTTTCCCCCCATTAGCTCTCACACTCTGAGCTCTCATACACACCATGAACTCTTCTGTAGGGAACCGCTGCTAAGCAGTTGCACTCAGTCCATATTTTTTTGCCAGTTATAACCATTATCCAGTAATTCCCACAGGATCTGAATCTTCGCACCCAGCCATCCTGAAGTCAGTCTCTTTTCGAGGCAGCCAGCCTGTTAATACCACATTTGTACTGCTTGAAGTCATTAGTGCTGAAGTTCTCTCCAGCCCTTCAAGGTCAAATAGCTGAAATGTTAATAGAGCCCTGGGCAGCTGGGGGGATGCGATGGGCTCAGCCCAGCAGTGGGACAGCAGGTACCGTGGAGGGGACGGCTCCCCAGCCCTTTTGCACCTCTGATGTTCTGCCAAAACCAGAATTTTCCACCCCTTTCCTAACAGCAACAAGGCACTTTCTCAGCACAAAGCTGATTTCTAACAGCTCCTTTCCCAAGATGAAGAAATTACCATTTACTCAAGTAGCCCTGTCCCCACCTTTCCCACTGCCCATCTGCCTTGACACATGACAACACTGCCTGTGCATGCCACAGCCATTCAAAACTAAGGTGCTTATTGGTATTTCCTAACTGTCCCAGCAATTTTTTATACCTCACTCTACCAGTCCCCCAAAAGCAACACCCCCTCCAGACTCCCCAGCATCCAAAGGTACCTTCAGTACCCTCCTCTCCTTGTTCTCCTTCCCTTCCAGAGCAGCAGCACATTAATTTCTACCACATAACTGTCCCTACAAAATCAGTTCATTTTTCTCTGGAGATAGGAAACAAGAGCAAAATTCTCCAGCTGACTCAGCAACCTAAGCTTTGTCTTTTGTTTCTTTCCTTTCTAGAGGAAGAGAGAATACAGTTTGTTGATCAAAGAGTATTTGAAAGTTTTTCACTTTGAACTTCTGTCCCCTCAATTTCTTAAAAAAAACCCAAAAAACTCCCAAGGCCCATTTCTCTCTAGAATTATTCAACACTACCAGTAGTTTCACATAAATACGTGCTTTCTCTTGCAAGTATTTATTCCTGACTCCTTTCTTGGATATCTGAACACCCTGAAGATCTCCCCTTTGTCACAGCTGCCTTCAGTGGCTTACACCCACCCAAATGCATGTTCAGAGCACCATCACCAAAAAACCCCCAAAAGACGCTGCTGGGAAGCTGACCAGGAAAGCTGTGGCAACCTGTACTATCTTCTGGTTTATGTCCAGTTAAAATAAGGGAAAATATTTCCCCTCACCCCCATATTTTCAATTTCTTAACTTGCCAGGTTCCCAGCCCTCACTTGCACATAGTTGTTGTGCAAACATTTGGCCAGTGCCGTTTTCCTACAGTACTGTTTTAAACAGGACAAGCTGTCAGCCACAGTTGCTGTCTCAACACGCCACATTTCATGTGCCATGCTGGGAGAAGTGGTAATTCCCCCAGAGCCGGCAGCTCAGAGCAGGTACGTTGTGATGCCCACCCAGAGCATCACAATACGTGTCCTCTGCTCCATGCCTCCCCACTTCTCCTGTTAACACAGCGAGTCAGAGACCCTCTGAAGTGCTCAGGTCTCCAGGAAGGGAAGCTACAAAACCCTTTTGAGGATGGAGTCTAAAGACATCGGAATAGGGACAACCCCAGCAGCGGTGGGGAGACAGCACCAGTGCCACATCCACAGCTGGGGATCCCTCCTGCAGAACCTGCTCCCAGTGACTGCCTTCGCAAATCTCTTGGAAAACAGCCTGTGAAAGAGCTTCATCACACTCCCAGAGGAAGAAACGTCCCGGACGTGTGCCAGCCGTAGTAATGAACCTCCCCAGACTGCACACTTAACAGTAATGCAAACCATAGTACTCCACCGTAGCACCAAGGAGGAAATAAAACGGCTCATTATAGAACACGCGCCACTAGGAACGCTCAGAAAGCTGAGTGGGTGATCCAAACCCCACTTCCAAGCCTACATCCAGACCCAGATTTATCTCCCGAGATATCTTCACAGCTCTTCTCAGAAAAACACACTTTCTTGCTGTGCAAGCAGAGCACAACACTCAGAGATGCTCCGCTCGTCTTTACAAACCCAAATACCTTCTCAGGTTGGACACTTACATTCTTTATGGTACAGACTGGTGGCATTGCTCTCTGATTTCCCCGTCACTGAGCTATTTTCTTGGGATGGACAGCTTCCTACTCATTGGGAAGCTTATCTATTATCTCTGAAGGGAGGTAACCCTTGATTATCTTTAAAAAAAGTTATTTTTTCTGTGGAACAATGCAAATTAGGAGGTCTGGAAATGCCACAGACATGTATTTGCATTGCCACACACAACTGTCCAACACTACCCGGTCCTACCATGACATCCTGACAGAACTCATGGCTCTGGTGTCCCTCTCATTGCTTTCTCCTCCAGACAGACATGGGAATCAGCTTCCAAACTAAAAAGCCTCTGTCAAAGCAGAACAAAAGCATCTATTTGGAGAAAAACCTACAAAGATCTAAACATCTAGAGATATATCATAAGCAATAAAAAGCAGAAAGCAAAGGCCTAAAAACTAGTCATTGAATCTAATATGACTGTTTCTTGGGCATCACCTAATGTTCACACAGAACCCCCTGAAGGCATTAAGCCTTTGCCCTGTGAGAATCAGGGTTCACACATGGTTTAATTTAAGTCTATAAACCCTGAAAGCAGCAATTTCACCTCCAGGACCAGCTGAGATAAATGCAAGAGCAATTACAGAAGATGCAGCAATGTTCATTCTTTTGTATCATATCTTAACTTTGTATTTTAACTATAATTGATTCAAGTATATTGTCCTAAGGCACTTAAAGCCATCAAATTAAGTCCTCTGTAGAGTTTTATGGCATGACTCCAATAAAACTCCCAATCAAAATATTTTCATTTGAAGTACCTGTCAAATCCTTTTCTCCGGGAGCCCATGGGCTCGATCACAGGCTGAGCAGCACACAGGGAGGGAGCCAAGGCAGACCTGTACATCTGCTGATGGACCTGGCAACAACCTGCCTGCACCTTCACACTGAATAACCCAAGAAGTGTCACTTCTGGGAATCCAGAGGGGACAGTGAGAGGCACAGCGGGGCTGTGCTGAAGGGGGTTGGATGCCCACTCTCACCAGAGTCTATTGAATAAAAAGAAATATTGCATTCAACTCTTTGACAAATAAATTCATGTAGAAGCCAAGCGTGGGAAGAGACTAAAGACATCCCACTGATCCAATTCCCTACGGTCATGGGGAAACCTTCAGGGCTGCTGCACAGAGAAAGATTTGGGAGCAGAGGAAAGGGGAAGGACATGTGTTTGATAGTTCCCTAGCTGGGTCACCACACACTGTCTGGGGTATGGGATCAAATGCCAAACAAAGCAAAGCTGAAGGGTTTCTGCTTTAGTTACTTCTTTACTGGCAGCATGAAAATGTGCAAAAAAGAAATTTGCAAGGGAAGTTGTAAAAAGCCTGACTTCTGGAAAAAGCCTTTGTGGCAGGCATAGATAAAATACCGTCATTGCACAATACTGCAGCCACTATTCATGAATATATATTAAAAGTTCCAATTGGGAAAAAGCTACATATATTAACAAATCTGAAAGTGACTTCCACTTTAAGGACTAATTCTGGCCAAAGCATTAATGAAGAATTTTTCTGGCACCAAAACGATGTTAAGCATAAAATACAGCCTTTATGAAACAAAAAAAGCAATTCTGGATCAATACCATCCAAATTAATCAGGAATCCATTTGCTTTGAATACCAAAAGAAAAGCTTCTGCAATTTAAGAAATATTTAAGCAGCAGGGTTCTCTCTTCTCTGCAGCAGACACCATCTCCAGAAAATTGCTACCTTTTTCCTTCCATGTTTACCTCCCAGCCTGCTGCATGTCCATGAGCTTTGCGTTCACACAATGTTTGTTGCAAGATGTTCCTAACAGAAGACAACAGCTGACCAGCCTGAAGAGCTGCAAAACAAGACAAGTCTCCTCCATGGCCCCAGTTCAGCACTCAAGGGCACATTTGCTTCAAGTTTTAAGGGATTAAAATCTACAAAGTAGAAGCTGGAGAACACTGAGGACAGCAACAACTGAGAAGACTTCAACAGCTGGAAAAGTCATCTCATCTGTAGAGCTGC
Source organism: Pampusana beccarii (assembly GCA_013399365.1). Classification (NCBI taxonomy): domain Eukaryota; kingdom Metazoa; phylum Chordata; class Aves; order Columbiformes; family Columbidae; genus Pampusana; species Pampusana beccarii. The sequence goes on along the minus strand of VWYH01004902.1, from coordinate 663,477 downwards.
TGCCCCGTGACAAGCTGACTGGCTGGAGCAACCAGCCTCTCCCTGGTTGAGCAATGGATGGGGGACATGTCTGCAGTTTTACAAATACTGGCAGCCAGACTTCATTCTCCGACCTACTCAAGCAAGGTAACATTGCATTCAGTCCAACACACCAGCAGCATGAACGAGCAAAGGCTTTACCACTTACGTAGCCAGCCTTGGGCTGTGGCTTCTTGGCTGCACACAAAATAACTTGGCACAAAGCTAAGCCATTCAGGTCAGCTAGCAAATTGTGGGGGCCCTGGGATGATCTCTTCCTTCATGTGCCAACATGCTTCAGATGTGCTCAGGACCACGCATCCAGGGTCAGCCTCAAAAGAGAAGGTGAAGATGTGGCTGTATCAGATTTCTGGTGGTTTTCTGTAGATCTTATGCAGGAACAAAGTGTCAAGTGACTGGAAGCATCTCCCAGTCTCTCACTGCTGGGAAGAGGATACTTTCATTTATCCACAGTTCAAACAAAAGTGAAAACTGCTAGTAATAACCATTCTTTGGCCAAGTTTCCAATCTTGATGGTTTCTACAAAGTGGGTTTTGAAGACTGTAACTAGGGTGAGGAAGAGGCACTCAAAACTAGCAAGGCCACAAAGTCGTCCTTGTTTTCATCTGTTTTAATCAGACCAGCAATTATTTCAAACTCCCTGACAACGGGAATTAAATTGCACATTGTGCTCAGACAGCCACTCCTGCAACCACAGCTGTCCAAGTACAAAAGCAGACATTTTATCCCATTCTGCTATGCTTTTGGTCTAAAAAAAATAACCCATCCCACAGGACACGCAGGAGCAGAGAAGAAAAAAAACCAAACAAGTTGGTATTCCCAGAGCCAGTGTGGTCCTTGGAGACTCATGGACACTGGTGAATGCTGATTTGCAGATTTTAATTACTTCACTAGTCTGCAGCCATGCACCAGTAAATAAAAATCATATCAGTGCTCTGTATTATGGCATTTACTCTCTGATAATAACTAGAGCTGATCACTAAAATGTGAAATACTTTTTCTTATTAAGAACTATGTTCATTCAAAGCTGAAAAGAAATAAATTTACTCTGCAGACCTGGATCACCTTTTCCCCATCCCAGCAGACAGTGTACGAGCAAACAGCTCTCATTAAGCCAACAGCTCATTGATTGGAGCACTCAGCTTGGCTCTGTCAGCTCCGCATTCAGGGTGTTTATGGATTTACTTCAGTACAGAGACTTGACCAAGGTCTCTGATACCTTCACTGCCAGAAAAGCCATGTTCTGGGGCCATACTTCAAATACCTCAGAAAGGTCTTGGGTTCACATCACTATGGAATAAAATACTTGTACTGTGTTTCCATTGGGGGAAAAAAATATTTTGGAGAAAAAAAAGATTTTGAAAAAAATTGAGCTGCAGTTTTACGAACAGCCCTATAAATTACCAGAATGTACAGATCACAATTAAGAAAAAAATGTTATTCCTAGTTAAAAATACATCTTAATGCTTCAGTCTGCATTGCATCATTAGGTCACATTAAATATGAAGAGACTTCTGTGAAGGCATCACAATTAGAGATGCCTGTATCCCAAAAGATTTATTTCCTGAGTTTTGCTCAGCAGGATGTAAGATTGTGCTCCTAACTCACATCATTTCCAGTTTTCACTAACAGCAGTTAAAACCTGGAAGTCTTTTTGAGGCAAATCATTCAACAAGAGGCCAAAATTAGGTACAAAAAGTACTGAGATCAGGGTTCGAAACTGTTGTGGAGAAGATGATTAAAGCCATGACTGAGCCCTTAGTGCCCATCCTAAAGAGCCAGTTTATATAATTAGGGTATTGACAAAAATCTCTACCTTCATTGAAATATTATTCAATGTCTTTCCTTGTCAGTCTAGACATTAAGCCCAGATCTGCAGTGCAAGACAAGGAGGTCACAGTTTGGCAAGAAAAGGAACTAAATTGATGCAGCTTTCCTGGACCGATTGCAGAGCCAGAAGGGACCACTGTGACCATGCAGCTTGCGCTCTTCCCTGCTGAACTTCACCTGACCATCCCTGCAACTCCTGTTTGTGCAAAAGCACAGCTTTTTCAAAAGGCACCAAGCTTTGATCTAAGGAGTTCCGGGATGGAGATTTCTCCCTTCATGAAGCTGGAATGGGTCACGCAGAGTTTAACCAGCAGCTCTCACCTTCCCAGGAGCTCTGCCAAATCTGCCTGGGAACTGGGGCATCCACATTTTGGCACAGAGCACACCTGAGGTTAGTGCAACTTCTGCTGGCTCGCTTCTGCTTCTGTCTGCACAGATGCATTATGAGGCCACAATTTGGCTTTGCAGAAGGGGCATCTATCGTGTTATGAACACATGCAAAATAAAACATTAACATTACAGAGTTTAACTGACTAGATTACTTTGTTCCTTCCTATCTCCCATCCTCAACTGCTACAGCAGCCCAGGACAGTTGGGAAGAGAGCCTGTCAAAGTTGCCTGAAAGTCAGGCAACTACTTAGTTTAAAGACTTCCCTATTTATCAGCAGCTCCTGGTCTCACAGCCATAATAGACATTTATAATCCTTTGGCCAACATATTTTCCACTGAATTCTGAAGCCAGATTTACTACAAATGGATAATAAAAAAGAAGGATAGTACACCCTGGCACAGAAATGTGGTAGTATTAACAGAGGCTTTTTCCAAAGAAAGATAGTTGCAAAGCACAAAGTGTTAGCTACTTTCTCCTTAATTATCATCTGTAGCTTTTAAGTAGGCAATTTAGATCCGGCTGTCATATTTCAAATGAAAGACTAGCCAACCGACTGCATGCAGATAAGGCACACGCTTTAAAGGATGCTCAACGGGAATGTCTTCATTCAAATGAGATTCTTAGAGAGTGAACACAAACCTCCCATAAAATACAATTTCCTTTACCTTCAGAAGCAAGGATTGCTTTAAGAGACGGTTTTACCAGCACACTGGAAAGATATTAATAGATTATTTAAAATGAAATGGAAAACATCTGTTTTGCTCACTGCTGTGATACAAAGACATCCACAGACATTCTTTTCATCAGGCTCTAATTCTCACACCACCAGGAAATCCCATTCTGTCCCACTAGTACCTATGGTTTAGGTGAGCCTGTGTTTAAAATTTAATCATGTGATCCTCTGGGCCAACATTTTCAAAGTAGCTTGCAAGATGAATGCCACAAGGAAACGCAAGATACAATCCAAATGAATTCCCATGCAGTATTTACCTCGGGGGTACCCTGTGCATATAAACTTGGCTATATCACCTCCAAAAGGAAAGGCAAAAAGATTTTAGTTCAGGATTTACTCTGGCGTGAGAGCATTTCTGCTATGCAAAGCTTCATTTAAATAAGTAGCTGAAGCCCAAACATTTCAGTGCAACTCTGCAAGTTACAACAAAAACATTAAGTTTGTGACATGAACAATTATACAGCAAAAATCTTCAGCACAGACTTGGTAAATCAAACCTGACAACTGAGCTGGTAACTGAAAAAAGTTTACTTTTAGGAGAATTGGTTAAAAAGCACCTTAAAGTGACGAATACCAGCAACAAATACATGCATAGCAGGTATATTATTCAACCACTTACTATCAAAGCAAAACCAGTGCACAGCACAGTACATGATAAGTGTTGCTGGGATCAGAAAGAAATAGTAAACAAATAGGACCTTTATCAGGACGCTCACCACAGAAAAAAAATTGCGTTGGGGAACTTGGATGAGTGACAAACCTGGTCTGAGTGACAGATTGCAGGAGTAACAGATAATTCCAAGATGCTGATTTTATCCCCCATTCAAAGAACCATTACTGGAGTGAGCATCAAGTTGATAAACATCCTAATGTGTGCCAAACTTGCAATAGATACTGTACCAAGCACCAATGCTAATGCTGAGAAAAACTGCTTGTGTAGGACCAGAGAAGTTTTTACCATATAGGAACTTGTAAAAACATTCAGGACTGGCCTAGGGCTACATGGCTCACTGGTTTGAAGTCAGCTTGGTAATCAGTATGTGTTAGTCACACATCCCCAGACCCCATCAGCACTGTTTTTGCCCTCCTGCATCCTTCCTTTCTTTCTCTATGGTGATGAGCCCCAGAAACACATGGTCACAAGTGAGGTGCCCCCCCTTTCAGTCTGGAAAGCTCCTTCCCCATTCTGATCTTGCTTTACTGGAAACATTTTCAGGCTCTTTCAGTCTTAATTCCAAAACATCCAAGTCATCTTGCTTTGCCAAGCTGCCCTGTTGAGCCTTACAATTTTGTTTATTTGCTTAAAGCTCTTGACACCTACTCACCAACTAGCCGAGGTCTAGCAGTCCAGCTTCTAAGAGAAGAAAACAAAACCTCAAACTCACAGCAACAGGAACGAAAGCAGCTGCTAGCACAGCTGCATGGCTTTCCTCATTTCAAGTCATGCTGGAAGGCACAGCTCAAAAAGCAGCGCTCAGGTATTCAATTGCTTCAGTGTCAGTGCTGACAACCACAACAGCGCTGCCGTGTCAGATGCTCGGCAGCGTCTCTCCTTCCACCTACACCTCCCCCAGCTGTCAGCCAATAATCAGAACAACGAAGGCATTTGAAAAGAAAATACCATGTGAATACAGACTTATTCAGACTTGGATGCAAGACAACTGGTGGGAAATTCAGCCTACCTACACAAGCCTACGTGCCGATGCAGGTAGATGAGCTTCAGGATCACCGTCTTTATGAAGGAGCCTGAACTTAAAAATGTGTCTGCTTTTTCCAAGGGTATCAACTACTCTAATACAAGATACCACCTTTCCCAACTAACCTCACTTCTGTTTTTAGAGCATCCTCTCTCCAGTCTGTCAAAGGAGCAGTGGAGAAAAGTAGAAAGAGCAAATGTATGAGGAAGTCATGGGAATATTCATATGAAACAGTAAAACGACACCAAGTTCCACAGGTAGCACCAGGCCAGATTTTCCAGGCACAGATCTGCTACCCCACATAGTCTGTACATCTTTGGACTTTTTTTTTAGACTGAATAACTTCATGCATCTCCCAAAACACCAGCTGGCTAAATGGCATCTCCTTTCTCACCTACAAATTACAGGTATATTTCCACCCTGTACCCAGCCATCCCACTGTACAGGCCACACACACCAGCTTTGGGTGCAGCCTCCTCCTCATATGCCCCCCTCTGTTCCAAACATACAGAGTCACAGTTGAGGAGCCAGCTACAGTCTCAGCTGCATCCCTTCTGCAAGTAAACACGATTTTGCATCATCTTCCCAACATGCTGGAATACTAAAACTACTCAGCAATATTTCCAGTTTTCTAATAAGCAAGACTGTGGGAAATCACAGATCCAGCTATATCCTTCTAAAAACAATCATTGACATGCCTGGCAAAACACCAGGAGATACTTGCTGGCTATGTCTCTCCATTTTATTAACTTTTTATATAAAATATTATTTTATAATCATGCAAATTAAAAGCACTTCACTGTAGGATGTATTCTGTAATGAATGCTGGAGAAATGACCCATTTGGAAGCGAATCACATTACAAATTCACATAACTCAATTTTCAGGATCTATCACATGCATACTAAGCAGAAATGAAAGAAAATGCAGACAAGATCAAGACAAAAAATAAACATTTGTAATACCAGGAAACGTGCCCCTTTGGAGTAATACATGTGTGTCAAGGAAGAACAACAGTTTAAGGAATCAAATTCAGTTTCCACTGTTTGGTAGATGTTATATTTTAGAGCATTTTAAAGAAGTAGATGCTATTACTCCCAGTCTGTGCATTTCAATCGTAAGAGAAACAGCATGCTATTTCCGAAGGAAGCAAAATAATTTTAGAGTCATAGTGTACTGGCCTAGAGATCAGATTATGTATTCTTCTCTTAATCATCAGTTCCTTAAAGAAACCACTTATATAGAAATGAAAGGTTTCTAGAGTGGACTTGACATCTTTGAAAACAGAAAACTGTGGATGTTCTTTTGAAGCAGGATTCTAAGAGGCATGAATATTTTTATATCTACATATGTATAATTTTTTTAACCTCACTACAGCATTCAGACTTAAATAGCAAAAATACGTTTTCTCAAGTCACAGTGTTCCAAGTTTTAAAGTATTCAGGCACTGAGAGATGCAGACAGGCAATTAGCAGAATTTGCAAAAGCATCTCAAAATTATGGTTTAAACTTGTTTTGTCTTTTGCTGCCCCTTCTCCACAGAATGGCTATTCCAGGTCATTACTAGTCCAGTGGCTGGGAATCTTCTCTTATGGCCAGCTTAGTTAATGGCTGCTTTATGCCTATTTTTTTTCTTGGGCTAATGTGTTTCTGTTCTTTTTCCTTGCCTGCTGTTTTCCACCCCCTGAGCTGTCCTGGCCTTTACAGAGCTCTATGTGCCCACAACCCCTCTATTCTCCTTTGCTGAGCTCCCATTCCCCAGAGGTTCCCATGCCCCCATCCACACCAAGTCCAGCCAAGTTCATTCCTCCTGCACAACCAGAGACTAAACAACATTATGAGGAGAACTCAAGAGCCACAGATTGGTACTTTAAAGCTGCTACAAATGATGGGAAACCCCACAGAAAATGGGCTTCGCATCTGCAAACACCCCGCCACGAAGCAGCCCGGGTTACCTGAAGGGGTAGGCAAAGGCTATGTCAATGCTGAGGTCACTCTCTGACTTGTTTGCACAGTCCACACTGAGGCGAAGTCCTCCAGAGTACCCACCGCATGTTGCAAATGCAAAGATTGCAAAAAGCTGTCAAAAACAAACAACATTTTAAATTTTATTTCGTTTCAGTGACCACCATAAGTAGATCCATGCAGCGGCTTTTGCTGCAGCACCAGCCCCCTTGGGTCAGGTTATCCATCACTCCATACGTTTTTCCTGTGCCCTTCCCAAAAGCCAATACAAAGAACCACAAAACTTGAAGCTCTGTTGCCACACATAGACAGAAACATCACCATTTGTCTGTGCCAGGCATCTCAGCCCTCCCCTCCTGTCTTGAACCCCACTTGGGATTCACAACCCAGGCAGCTATTTAAATCATCCCACTGACAGGCAAGCTTCGACAAGAGAAGGATGAATATTGACTGAGCATAATGAGTCAGTCTTAACCCAAATAAAACACTGGCAGAAGTATTTATAAGGAGCAACAAGAAGTAGCAATAGTAGACCAAGACAGTTCATGTGGCCACCATCCCATTACATGGCAAAAAAAAAGAATTGTGCTGCCCCTCTTCCATTTGAAGTATGGCTTGGAAAGGAACCCCACAATTATATTTTATCTTTTCTAAATTACTACCATAACCCAAGATGGACATAGAGGTGCAGTAAACTGACACTCAGCAAAGCAGAAAAAAATTCAAGACTTAAGATAAACTCAGGCAAAGCAGACAGAAACAAAGAGCTTTGCTGATTCTGATGCAAATCCATATCACATCTTAATCTTCCAGGAGAAGAAGGTGAAGGAGGAGTGTGCAGGGCAGAGACACATCAACATTTATATTTCCATCAGGGGTTCAAACAGAGAAATAGGAAACAGGAATGGGTGCATTAAAACATAATTGATGTAGGCTTCCTCAGAAGACCCTGAGCAGAAGGGGAAACAGCTTATTTACGCAGTTGTAATCTAAATTAAAGGACAGGCTACATTTTGCTGATTGGATCACTATAGATCTGAAGTAGCTCCATCAACTTTAATAGAATTACTCTGAGATCTACAGTGGGGCAGATATGGAAAATGACAACTAAACCCCTAATCTCAGTCACAATTAAATAAGCTAAAAGTCAGCAACCCAGAGGAAACAAACAGTATGCGCATCTGGAAAATAAAACATGTTCTTGGACACTGAAAAATGATTCGGTAAATGTAATATCAAAATACAATAAGTAGAAAAAGACCTATCCTTATTGCACGAGGCTCTGCAAAACATGCCATTATCCTGAGTTCTCCCAATTCACAGCATGAGCAAAGGCAGGAGTTTCAGCAGCCTCCTTGGACTTCACCTTTACAGGTGCATCTTCTCCCCAGATGCTGCCAGGTTGCAGGGTGACTCCTGACCCTTCCCAGCTGCAGTGTGATGTGCTGAGCATAACCGAGCACAGAATAACAGGAGAACAATGCAAATTCCCACCATGCTACTCACTTCCAGCATGACCGGGACATATCACTGAGGATAGATTTGCAAAGGTATTTAGGTGCCCAATGATAAGGAAAGTTTGAAAAAATACTTTGACCGAATCAATTCTTCATACGGAGCTCAGGGAGGGGAAAAAAAGAAAGCCGAACTTTACTGTGAATTGACTTGTTAAATATGTGCTGCAAAATAAATGTTTCTACTACAACTGGAACTGTAAATGCAATAAGTTTTTGCGTTGAAAATCAGTATTACTCATCTCAGTTTAATTTGTTGTGCCATGTCAGAAAACAATATATTAAGAAAACCAGGAGAGATCAGTGCTGACCTGCTTTCTGGCCTAATTAACAGAGTTGCAAATGCAAGTGTTTTGGAGATACATAGGGAGGCACAAAAATTAATGCAGTGATGTATAAAGAGAGAACTGAAGGGCTGTGGTGTGAGACAGACCTGCCATGACGGAAAAGCCATCACCTCTCAGCATGGCAACAAGCAAAGTAAAAAGATGCAATTGAAATGCATCTCCTTCCTTTAATCAAGTAGTAGAAACCAGTATAAATGTGTGCCACCCCAGAGCCATGCGCAAAACCACAGCTCAGGCTATTCCTTCTCAGGCAGGATCTCCTCTGGAGTTCTGAGCTTTCCCTCTCCCTATCAAGAGTTTCCTTGACAGCAGAGTGGGGCACCTGAAGTCTCAGTCCCTCAGACAGTTCAGATCTAGCCCTTACTCACCTTTCAGCTCCATATTCAGCTCTTAACTGGGGGCTTTTCAGGTGCTTTCACAGCAAACCCTTCAGCCTCTTTCCTCTCCAGCCACAGCCCACTAGGGCTGCCCAGCAGTTCCCACCCTGGCTCAGCACACATTTTTCTACCAGCACCCAGAAGGCAGGTGGGAACAAGAAAAGGACTCAGCTGGAGACTTTTATACCAAACTTAGCAAGATTCCAGCCAACCTGGGCTCAGCTGAGCTCGGCTCTCTGCTGTGTCTGGATCAGGTGCTGCTAAAGGCTAGGACCACCCAGCTGCCAGTGACACCCAGCCAGTCCCCACAGCTGTGTGCTGAGGCCATACAGCACCTTTCAGGAGCATATTTACATTTTGCATTGCAGGAGAGCAGGATGAGGGCTGTAAATCGATGGTATTTCCCCAGGGTATCTTGGCCAAGCAGTAGATGTAATTTTCCTCTCACCCAAGCAAACTTTCTCCTCCTACCTCTGCATTTTAGCTTCCCCCCCGCCCCATCAAGTTTTATGTTTTCAGTGGAGCACCTGATGCATTAAGCTAAGATTTACTCATCAGGTTTTGTGCACACTGTAATTCTGTAGTGGCTGCAGGAATGCTGTAAACACCACTGTATTTTATTATAGCAAGATTTGTGTAAATGGCAGTTGTAAACCCCATAATGGGAGCTTTATGGGCCAGATTCAATAAAACCTCCATCTGCGAGATAATTTTATTGAATCTGGCCTCCCTGAAACTGAAAAGTTTATGGAGAAAAGGAAAGTGTTTCCCTATGTTCCTATTTACTCTTTGCCTATAAATCCACACACAGTGCTAGCCCCATCTGCAGTGTGCATGCATACTGCTCTTCCCCTTCAGCTTAGATAAATGTCCCCAGCACCCAGTCACCTCTGGTTATCACATGGCTGCTGCATCTCAAGGTTCAGCCCCAATGGCCAGCGCTGCGCTTGCCCTCCCCAGAGGAATGGCAGCTGGGATAAACACAGTGCCCTTGAGGCAACAAATCTTTGCTGCTGTGCCCATTTCCTGCACATCCTGTCTCTCCTGCAACAGCGATACAGTGAGGAGGCTCCTGCCTGGACCCTGGAGGGACATGGAGGATGCCTGTCCCCAGCCTGGATCAGTGGTCCATGGTCGATGTGGGATAACACCCCAGGAAAGCATCCCGCTTGCTCGATGCACGCTATGGATGCAGTTACTGACCCACCAATGAGGCCACAGACCAAAGGGAGGGGGAAGAAGGGACATTATTTGAGCTCCCCGGCACAGACCAGAGCAAAGCATATTTCCCGTGTCTAGTCCAGCCTGGCTGGAAGATCACCCTACTTCCACACGCTTTCAGACGCATCTCTAAGAAGGCAGCACATCTCTGAGGCTTGCAATGCCTTTCTGTATGACGATTAACATCCCAGCCTGTGCTCCCATTATGGTGATATTCCCTTTATGACCTTGCAGCCTTGGCCTGTGCTATTGGTATATTTTTGTAAGGAAGTCAGGCAAATCCCACAGTCTAACTTAACAAACAGAAATTATATTTATTATGGTACTGTGCAATAATAAACAGCCGTCACTGTCAAATCAGGTCAGCATGTTTAATAGATCAGTTGGTTCCTTAGCACTCTGAGAAAAAATAGCAGTATAATCTCCAGCAGACCACGTGCTGCTCACACCAGCTCAGGGCAGGCAAAGGTTCATCAGCTGATTTACAGGATCAGCTGGAAACCCTCCTTCTTCTGATGTTAGACTTCACCACAATGGCAATGGATCCTCTAATTCAGTATTCTGGAGCTGTTATTCATCCAGACTCAAGGCTGGTCCCCTCGTTTCCCAGCCCAGCTGTCCTCAGTGGCCGGGGGCTCAGAGTGTGCGATGCCCTGGGGCAGCTGAAGTCCCAGCTGTACATTAGACAGTTGGCAGCACCTCAGGATGTGACCCTGGACATCACTCATCCCACTGTGGAAAGGAAAAACAGGATGATTTCCCATCACTTCTCCCCATTTGGCTTTCCGACAATTCCCCTCAATGCCTGCTGAGCGACAGGCTCACTGTGCGCACCAGAAGAAGGCAGAATGGTTCCTGACAAGGCGAGTTAAAAGGCTTATGTAGAGCGTGTTACAGCTAAAACATCCTGTTAGGAAGACAACACTGTCATTTAAAATTGATGAAACTTTTATATAAGCCACTTGCTTTTCCCAGGAGCACGTCTGCCCTATGCAGCAGCCTTTGGAAGCTCGCTGGCAAACGAGATGGAGCTGGTCTGGGAATGCACCCCAAATCCATCCTGGTGCAAAGGGGAGATCCCCGCTCTGTCTGAGGGCTCCTCAGGGACTTCTCCAGGATGGCGAAATCTCAAAAAGAACCTGTGTTGGTCTCGCCTGGAGCTGTGGTGGCCAAAAGCAGGCTGCAAGGGACACACAGCTCACTATGTGGGTTGGTCTTCAACACTTGGGGTTGAGGGAGGAAAATGGGGATGAACTTGCTGGATGCTTTCCCAGAGAGGTCCCCCCCACCCCCGACTCCTGCCCTAACACTGGAAAGCCAGGGGGAACTCCTGACACTTTTAAAGAGCAACCTGAAATATTTCAAACGCCTACTCTTCTATTAGTCATTTTACACGTTCAAAGTGGTTTACAAAGACATATTTTTCTGGCATCATTTCTGGATGTAAGACTTCCCTTTCTCTGGATTGCCATAATAAAGAGACTGCAAAATGTTTGCCAAATGTTTTATTGGTTTACACTTCCTGCTGCTCACAGTGGCCAACGGTGCTCCAAGGGCTCCAGAGACATCGTCCCTGCAGCCAGCATCACTCACCCAGCAGAGCGTCTCGTTAAACTGAGATTATTTATTTATAGAGCAGAACCAGTAATTGAACATTATTATTAAGACTGTAAAGGGAAGATTCGAAGCCACTAAATGACTTTATGGGAAAACATTCACTGTAGATGGCCCAAAATATGTCACCAGTGAAGGATGTGGAAGCAGTCTCTCCTCCAGGTCTCTGCCTGTTTCTTTTTTAAAATCTGGCATTTTTCCTGTGTGGATCTGAACTGCAGACTTCCTGGAATCACTTCTCCTACATAGAAGCCTTTGTGCACTGTAGATTATCAGATTATTGACTTTGGGATTCCTAATTATATCAACTTGACTGGTTGATGAATTGGAGGTGGATAGCATCGCAGCCGATGCAGTGCTAGGGGGGTAGGTGATGACTAGCAGGAGTCATTTTCCTCCAAGAGCTGTATAGGGAGAAAGCTGAAATATATTCTGCTCCTGCTGAGAAAAAAACCCTGAAGTAATTGTTCACTAATTGCTGGGATTTAGTGAGCCCCCTGACAGAAAACCAGCAGCATTGCAAAAAACAACTCCATGCCTACCCAGACCTGGTCTGCATGAAGGGAAAGCCCAGGGATGATGGAACATCTTGGGGCTTGAAGAACCACATATGGCCCACCTGGGGAACATTGTATGTCTGCCCAAACAGCAACCCCAGTGGTGCCTCAGTTTTAGCACATCGCTGAAGGACCAACCACTCCAGTCTGTTCCATGTCAGAAGGCGCTTTCAGAACACAGGCGCCTCCAGGACAAGGTGGCAGCTGGAAAAGGGCTTTTGGTGTCACCATGCTGGAGATGGGGACATACAACCTACCAGGATCTCATACAAAGCACCTCATAGCTTCCACTTGGCTGTCAGATTCAACGTTTCCAGTGTCTTCTTAACAGAGAATGTGTTGGAGGAAAATCTTTGCATCAACAACTTTGTACGGATTTACACAGAGCTGAGCGAATGAGGCCCTTTCCTGTGCACGTTGTGTGGTGAGGATGGCTACTGCTGGCAAACACCACGTCCTCCAGCCCCCGAGGCCAGCAGGACCCACACAGCACCGTGTCCCCAGCCAGTGCCACCCACTTGGAGGAGAACAACCCACTGCAAGACCTCCCTGCTCAGCTGGGGTCTTTGCTGGGGCATTTGCAGCAAAAAAAGCTGTTTGGCGTTTTAGGGGATCCAGCAGAGAGCCGCCGTTAATGTCAGTGGCTGGGCAGAAAGACCTGACCCCATGGTGGGCAGGAATGCTGTAGAATCGTCTGTTTAAAGCACAGCATTTCATTTAATGCCTCAGATTTTTAAAATTAAAAAAAAACCAAACCAAACTTAATTTGATCCATAATAGAAAGATTTATGGAAATGAAATTGGGGTATTTTTAGTGAGTAAAGATCATGTTAGAATAATTCAGTTCTACAATACTTTAATCACAAGGAGACAATTTTCTCTCTTTTCCTTTGAAGAAAACCTTTATCTTTTTTACTCATCTTTCATTGATTATTCTAAAAATCCCATTTAGCTTCACCACATAATGGTATGGGAGTCTTTTCTCATTATATTTTAATAGAATAAAACCCAACTGTATATGAGAGGATTAGATAGCCATTCGTTAAGGTAAAGAACATTGTTCCTCCAGATGGCCAGACAGAATCTGTGTAATGCCTTTCCTATTTATTAAGTTCAAAATGTAATGCAAGCTGATGAGATGTGTTTCATCCGGTATTTAACGGGTCAGCCATAAAACTGAAAGCTAATGCTAAGGTTGGCAGCACGCACGGAAGAGTTAACAGGCAGAAAATAAAGACATACTAAGAGCATCTCTCTTTGGACGCAGTGAAATGAAAAGTTGTCAGAGGACAAAGCTACTTACACAAGCAGGGCGGAGATGCTGTGCTCTTCCAGCCCCTCTAGCCATTTGTCAAGTGTTTGAGATAATTGAAGACATTCACAAAGACCTGAGGTTTGGTGCTGTGGTTTGTTTGGCGTTGTTTTTGGTTTGGTTTGGTTGTTTGCTTTGTTTGTTCGGTGCTTTGTTTGCTTTAAATTTATTGTATAAATTGCTTGCTACATGTGGGCATTGAGAGGTTGGCAATGAGTCTTCCATGAAACAAAATACACCAATACTTGCTGCAGACTGATTTAGGACTACCTGGGGCAATTGCTGGGTGTTCATTGCTTCACTTGGGATCTATTACAGAGTGGTACTCTTGCTGCATTTACAGCCTGCAGCCCTTTGCCTCCCCAGCTGTAGAGCAGTCTGGAAGCTACAGCTCTTCCTCTGCAGTCCCCACAACTCCATACTTGTGCCTTTTACTTTTAAGGAGGTGGGAGCACAAGTTGGGCAGATTTGTTTAGATTTGTACCTGAATAACTCATGTTGTGACATATGTCATTTCAGCAGAGACATGCATTCCTTTTTGGGCCTGAAAACTTTCCTAGTCCCAGACTGCTAACAAAAAAACCCAACTGTGATGGTCTCCACCAGGATCCACATTGTGACAGTGCCCAGAGCACAGTCACAGTGCCAGAAAGTGGCCACCCCTTGGCTGGGTCTCCTTCCTTTCCCTTGTGCCAGCTGTGTCCCCCCATGCCCACATCATCTCATGAGCTGCTTTGGTATCAATTACCTGTGATCACCACAGACAAAATGCAAGGAAAGCGATAGTCAGGTAAAGGAGAGGTTTTCTAACAGGTGATGTTAATTCTTATTTTATTAACAGGTAAGGTTCAGCAACACAGCAAAGACTCCAGTTCGTGCATAAATGTAATTCTGCGCCTGCTCCCTCTTGAACACACAGGCTTTGTGCAGGCTTTACTAGCTGATTGTATGGGATTTATTGTGTAACAAGCGTAAACATTTAATTATAAAATAAAAAAGGTTGGACGGCTGCTCATTTCCTTGCTCTCTTGGTGGGTTTAAAGGCATCTGGGTTTAAAAAGACCCACGATCTAACATAAACACATACAGAGCATGATCCAAGTCATTACTAAGTAGGATTTACTCCCTCTAATAAACACGGGATTTACATTATGGCTGAGTGACATCCGCACACGGGAAGCACTCTAAGGGAAAGTGCCTCCAAACCTAATGCCGCTAAACCCCTGATGGTCGATACAGCCTCAGGAGCTCAACAACAACTGAGACCACACCGTAGCTCCTCCACTGCAGCCCTGGATGGCTGGGGACAGCAAATCCAGCTTGCAAGAGCAGTGTTGTACATAATGAACACACTGCCTGCTCCAGACTGGGGCTGGGACCAGACACCTCTCCCAGCTGGGGAGCCCAGCCCCATCTCCAGCTCTCCCAGCATCACCACCAGGCAGCATCATCTGATGGCTGCTGTAATTGCTTCCTTAGCTAATTTGTGTGTTTCTTCTTTCCATTAGCTTTGGCTCTTTCCCAGCACTACCTGATAGACCTGGGCTTCAGTGGAGCTTTTTTAGGACAAGAAGAAATGGCCTCAAGTTGTATCAGGGGAGGATAAGGCTGGGGTTTAGGAAAAATTTCTTCACAGAAAGGGTTGTGAAGCATTGGAACAGGCTGCCCAGGGAAGTGGTGGAGTCACCATCCCTGGAGGTGTTTAAAAGACATGTAGATGAGGTTCTTAGGGACATGGTTTAGTACTAGAGTTAGGTTATGGTTGGATTCGATGATCTTGAGGGTCTCTTCCAACCAAAACGATTCTACAATTCTATTATTTTCCTGCCCTGGTGACAGACATACTCAGCAGAAACAAGAGGTGGGAACACTCCTTTAAGCAGTAAATGCTCCAACAGCTCGATCCCGCTGCCTGGCACAGCATGGGGGTTGCAACAAAACCCTCCATGGTTCAGCACTGACTAAAAATGGTTGTTACAGGAAAGGCTCCTGTCCTTCAGTCATGCTGTATTATTTATGACCTAATGATTACCCACTGACTGGCAGGGATTATATGTTTTCTAAGATTTTTCTGGGTGACTGAAAGGGCATCAACCTCATTATTATCACGTCCGTGCTCATCAGAGGCCATTAGTAGCTTCCTCTCTGCTGTGTGGCTCCTTCGTGTCATCTGCTGCCTCTCCACCCGCCCACCCGCAGGCATGCACACCCGCGTGCCGCTCAGTCTTCTTTCTCCAACAGATTTAAGGAAATGGGTGAAAATTGTTTAGCTTGGGAAGGAATGCAGAAAACCTTTAGGATTAATAATCTGGTGCAACAGTTTATGCCTGTGAGGATGTGAAAGTGCTTTCAAATCTCTACGTAATGGGGCCTCCAGTCCCTTCTTCCACACCCAGCAGCACTCTTTCAGATGATGTCTGGCCATTTATTTTTTTTTCAGCCCACAATGTCTGTATGAGCAGGACCACTGAGAGCCAAGACTTCGCTTTTGGAAAAGGGAGGCTGGTTTTCTAGACAGTATGTCTGCAAAGCCCTGCAGGGACCACCCAGCCCTGGCCAAAGAAGCCCATTAGGGATGTCCTTCATTAACTTGACCACTGCACATCTCCCCTTCTTGCTCTTGGCTCTAAATGAAGGTTTGCTTTACCAAGCTCTGGAACTCACAGGGAACATTTTGAGCAAGAAACATTTTTAAAATTCAAACCTCCCTTTCCTCTTCCATCACTTCTCATATACTCTGTCCCCTGAGATGGCATTGCTCTCCTTCCCCACACTTAAACATAAAAAGCAACACGTGAACATGAACATTTTTAGGAAATGTTAATAACAGTGTCCTTAAATTAAAATAGAAAAGTATTTCTTATCTCACTAGCTCTTGATGCACTTCATCTGGACAGCTTAAGTTGTCCTGTTTCCTCTGCATCCTCCTCCTTACTGTGCACCTCCACACCTCTTGCTTATCTCTTTTTCTTTTTACGCCCTTTCATTCCATTCCCTGAAATCTGCAGCTATACCTGCTTCTAAACACAAAAGAAGATAACAAAAAAAACCTTGGCAAAAACCTTGCCTGAATGTTCCCCATTTCCTTCGTGGTTCAAAAATACTTAATTCTGAAATAACCAGGCATCTTTTTCTTTCTCACAACTGCTAGTAGCTGCTGTACGTCTTCTGTGCTACTTCCCAATGTATTTCAAATCCTCCCAGACCCTGGAAAAAAGCAGGCACTTGTACAAAACCAATAATGCATCAATATGGTTTTAGCTGTTGCAATCTTTATACCTGCACAGCTGGAGATGGTTATCTAGTTTTTATTTAACTGCAGATTCAGGCCTGTGGAATAAAACCAGGGCCAGTAAAATAAGGAAGCAAAGAAAACACAAGCAGAGTGAAAAAAACAATTGAACATGCTATAAATTCAGAATCAGGTGAAAGCTAATTATGGCCATGCTCACTAAAAAGATAAGGACACAGTGAGGGAGATAGACTTATTAATTATTTGTGTTATGGTAGCACTTAGAAGCTTCAATCCTTTATCTGAGACTAGCTGTGCTATACATGGCAAACACTCAAATAGATCTTTGGGTAATTGCTCATAGTTTTAAGGAAAATGTGCAAATGCTCCGTTCTTTCACCTTCAGCAGTTTCTGGTTGGTTAATGCTGTTAAAGGAGTCCGAGTTCACCATCGGTCTCGTTCTGAGCAGCTCGTGGGATGGTCTCATGGGTGAAAGAACAAATAATTCAGCATGAGGGCACCCTGCACCCATAGCTGTATTGGGCAAGCCACTGCAAACCCCTCAAAATGGTCATGAGATACATCCATGGCCATCCCCATCTCCTGGCGTGGGGGACCGAGTGCTCACTGCTGCCAACAGGGACATTTCATCCTCATTGACTCTGTGCAAGTTTGATTGCTTTTCTAATTAAGACACATTTTATGGTAATCTACCAAGCTCCTTAAACTAAATCACTCACTTAATCTGTTGTTAGTGCCCATATGTTTACAGCTTTCCAGCCTGCTGCAGCATATTTGCTTTGCCACGGCACCGGGGAAGTTTGGTGACAGATGAGACGCTGCGCAGCCATTCAGGTGGCACAGAGCCCTTCCACCCAGACAGCCTGCACACAGCACAGACGGACAGACAGACAGACGGCCCCAGCATCCAGCAGTTTGGAGAGGAGAGGAAAGGGGCAGCACTGCAGATATGGTCTCCCATGCTGATCACCTGTCTCTGCAGAAGGGCTCAGCACATCTTTCTCATTTTCCTTTCTTTTTTTTTTTTTTTTTTCTTTCTCTCTAAAGTAAGAGGTTGTATGTGACAGGAGAGGAAGGCTGAAGAGTTTCACAGTATTGTCACATCTCTGTCCCCAGAGCTTGCTTACCAAGGAGTTTTATTGCAGGTTCAAGGGCTCTGAGCATCCCCTCAGGTGGAGGGCAACAATCACATTCGCAAACTAAGGCCAGGCAGAGTCAGCCCCTCCATCTGCACTGGACACTGAATTAAATGAAAACTGTGCAAGCACTCCACAGTTCTGCTCCTGCGGACCCTGTGGACCTGGGCAGGAGCATATGTCTCAGCCCCAACCTCACCTGCAGCCTAGACACACTGATGGGCCCCTTCCAACCTCTTCAGAGCTGGTGGTACGTCACTGCACACCCTGGCAAGGAGATAAATCTCTCATTTGGGCCTGCCTGGACTCTCTAGCAACCCTGTATCCCGCGTAGGGACACACGTATGCTGTGCTGGCAGACAGCAGCTTCATCTCTTCATCTTACACAGGCTACCCACACCGGCTCTAGACGAAGGAGCAGGGATGCGCTGAGCAGGGAACGTGGCTCTTGCTTGTTCCCAATCCATGGCTCTCCTCACACCCTCATCCCAGGGCAGTACCCACACAGAGACCTGAGGACCCCAGTTCTGCTCAGATCAGCTGGGCTGAGCCCCCAGTATTGTATTGACAAGGGTGTACCATGCTACTATTTGCAACGACTTGTTTTCAGCTTGCTGGGGGAAAGAGAGCCCAAAGGCAAAATCAGGAAAGACCAACCTCTAGGTCAAGTTGCCATCTGCCACCCCATGTACAGGGAAACATTCCTGGAAAAAAAAAATTGTCATATAATTGTACAGGAACTCCTAATTAAGAGTGACATGAAGAATAAAACACCACCTGCCATCACCAGCAGTGACAGGCAGCTGCTATCCAATATCAACACAAATACCTTTCCCCTTGCAGAGCGCCTATTGATCTGAATGGGATTAACAGAGGTGACGAAAGTACTCATTAAGTCTTCCAAGGACTTGGCTAAAAAAAGAGTATCTGGCATTCAGGAGGAGCCAGATTTAAGAAATAAATTTTTTAAGAGTTTAAGAAATTTCTCTAGGAACTGTTCGAGCTGCTAGTGGAGCAGCCAAGGCAACAGGTCTCAAAGGAAAAGAAGTTCCCCAGGATCCAGGCACCCCTAAAATAACACTTCAAAATCCTTTCAAACCCCGATGCACCTGCTAGAAAGGGGCACTGACCCCTCCATCCCACTGGCACAAATCTCGTACTTTCAGCCCTGGCAGCTTGCAAAGCATCATGCTGTGAACCTGGCCCCACAGCCCCACCAAGTCCTGGTTTGCACATTAGCCTGAGGTCATCTTGCACAAGAGGATGTCACACTCCTGGGAAGGTGGCAGAAGCTGCTCCAAGGTTCAAGAGATGAGTGGTGGCTGGGGGGACTGGACTGGGGAGAAGGTCGACTCCTGCAGACCTGATACCACCAAGCAGCCAGAGATGAAGGGGCACCACACATTGCAACAAGGATGGGCAAAAGGCAACAGATAGAAAACCATGAGCACTGAAGACTTTGCGTGTACGACATGAGGAGCAAGGCAAGCTCTCCTGTCCTCCCAAGTTTGTCTCAGTTCTATTCTGTAGAGATGGCATGCACAGCTGAAGGGATCATTTCTGGTCAGCCACAATCTCTTTTGCCAAGGGAAAGTCTTGCAGCAATGGACTTAACCACATTATTCACTTTGTGTCTTACACTCCCTTGGCCGCAGGCGACCTGCTGTCGGGGGCAGAGGTGACAGTCCCCCCACCTGCACTCAAACCAGCCATTCCTGGCCACTGTTCCCACTTCAAAGCTATTAAGATGAGCTCAACTGGCATCTTAATGAACCACAGCCCAGCTTTCAGGGCAGTCTGGCACCCCTGCTATGATGAGTTACATGGCACAGAAACCCCAGGCCTTCAGTTTTGCAGGGTAGGACGCAGGATCTGTTCTCCTCGGTTCATGCTGCCCAGCGCATTCCCCTCTGGGGTCACCCAAATGTGCTCTGTGACCATCGTCCTTCTGCTCACCTAAAAGACACTGCACTGACTCTTACCAAGTCTCAGCAAAGTACAAAATGCTTAACACTGTCCTCAGGCAAGCAGGATTATGCTTAGAAAGTGTGTGAGTTGTGCACTGCTCAGATACCCATGCCCTCTACACCTGAGGAATTAAACAACTACGAAAAAGGCAATTATTCTTATGCACCACATTCTTTAACCCCGTGCCAAGCACATATATTCAAGTTACGCAGCTGTTACAAATACATATGGTCCTTATGAAATAGCAATCATGCAAAAGCCAAAAAGCCACTGAACTGGGTGCAGAATAACTACATTTTCAGGGAGGAAGGAAGCAGAACTGAGCGTGTGGAGTCTCCTGTCCATGTCTGGCTGCCCATGGGATGCTGTGGACCAGCGGCAGCTCCTGCCCCAGCACAGAGCCCAGCAGAGCTCCAGAGTCTGCTGCGGAAGGGCACACCTCAAAATATTCCCATCAGCTGCCCTTCAGGGAAGTGTAACTATTTCGTTTTGAAAAAACAGGAACAATTAAACTGGTCCAAATGACTAAGCAGTTATTGCCAATCTGAAATTTCTCTCTGGAAGAGTTTAGCTTGGGTTGCCAGATGTAACATCCTTACCTTCTCCTGTGGGTTTAATAAACCCAGTTACAGTCTTCTAACATCTTATTAAAGTATGCTTCATATATCTATTAGCATACTCCAGTATCATGAGAGTAGGCAGATTATTCTGGGTCTAATATTTGATTTTCTGAGCAGGTTATATACTCAAGCATATTCTCATAGCAGCTCCAGCTTGTGCTACAGCTGGAGTTTTTTAAAAGACTTCTGAAACACCAAAGCAATCAGCTCCCACGGATATGATTCAAGTACGAAAGAATCAAAGTGCCAATAAATTAATCAATATAACGCTGCAATTTCAAGTATTTATTATGTAGTCTGAAAATATTACAGCTGTACATCTTGTTTTCCTCAGCCTATTGTTTTCCTCAGTACTATTACCACCACTGTCTTGTACTGCCTGGAAGGCACACCAGGAGCTGTGCCGGGGGAGAGAAATAACTGCACCTCACTGTTATTTACAGGTAACAAAGAGGTCTCCAAGTTAGCCGAAAGCGCTGGGGAATGAGGCTGCTGAGCTGCACAAAGCAGAGGCAGGGAGCAGAAAGTCAGAGCAACAGTCTATTGACCTCTATAAACGATGTTACACTCTGAAAAGCAAGCTACTTTCTTAATTACTTTAAAGATTTTCTTTATTTCATTAATACATTTTGATGAGGAGCATGTTGCTGCCAACCCGCCACACTTTTAGATTGATCTTTCTAAGGTAATATGCAGTCAGATATTTATAGTACAGCTTGATCAATCTTAAATAGCTCTTACTGATTTTTTAATATCAAATATACTGCATTATTTTTGAGACATTTTTGATTTAAAATGCCACAAGGAACATGATAAATCAGAGTTCTTTTCCCCTTTAATCCTCACTCTCCACATTTCTGCTGTAAAATGAAGTGGAAAACAAGTTTTCAAAGCAGACACCCCCCTCTGCAAAGCAAAATACAAACCAAAAATATTTCAGTGTATCTGAAATCCATGGAACAGTTGGGCTCAGCATGAGATTACAAAGAAACCAAACCTAAAAACAATTCTGTGGGCTTCACAATTCCTGTAAAACCCCACTTCTCCCCCAAACAGTATAGTTACACAAATAAATAGAGATGCATATAACTTACCGGAGCAAATATCACCATACACATTTACAAAAGGATTTATAATCCAACTTGCGTCTCCTGAAATAAAGCAAGGTTTGTCTCATACTAAAAATAAAGGCTCCCAAAAGCTTCTTCCAGGAGAGAGAGAGAGAGAGAGGGAGAGGGAGGGAGGAGAGGGAGCAAGCGAGCACCAGCTCCTTGCCTCGCTTTTTATGAAGCAAATAAGGAGAGCAAGAAAATCAATGCTGAGAGAAAGTGAGATGATATACCAATCAGGCAGCAGCCTCAGCCTTATTTGCAGAGGGATGGCAAAATGCTCATATTATCAGACAATGACTACACACAGCCTAATAGAGCTAGCGAATACTTTCCCCTGGGTGCGAGGCTGGTTGCTGTGTTGTGGTGCAGGTGCCACCACAGCGGGCTGGGAGATGCAGCCCCTTCCTCCCCACCACTAACACAGCATCACTTTGGTCCTTGTGCCTGCTCTGTGGGAACAGTTCACAATTTTGGGCTAAAGTTGTACTAAGCTTAAGGATCCTCCAAAGCTCTGACACTTGCACACTGTCATCGGAGCAGTGCATCTTCATTGCTGGGTTTAGGGGCTTTTTGGACTCTGTTTTATTTTGAGATGCCTTTCATTGCATCTCAGGAAGCTGCCCTGCAGCCACAGCAAGGAGCCCATCCAGAAAGGGCAAAAGACCTCTCAGGTCTCCCATCCATTAACACGCAAGCTCCTCCTGTGCTTGCACAGGATCAGACCTCCAAAGCATCTTCCTGGAACTTGAGCTTTTACCCTGTTTTATGTATCAGATAAAATCTACTGGAAACCCACTGTGCCCTTGCGCCAAAAGGGAAAATTTCTGCGCTATTAATGCGCCAGAACAAAACCTTTGCTGTGCCCCTTGCGTGTGTTGGCAGGAGGAGGAGAAGGTAGCAGGAGGGAAGCTCAGTGCCTGCGACACACAGGCACCTGCTTGCGAAAGGGACGCATCAGTGGCAAACACATGCCACGTCTTTGGAAAGATGCCACATTTGCTCCCCCTGCCCCCCATCAGATGCACAAAGACACAAACCCCACGCTCCGTCACTGCAAACCCCCTCACGAGAGGGCTTTCAGGCTGGTTCCGTGTCTCTGTTCTGTATTCAGGACTTCAGCACATTAAGAGCACAAAATAGACCCATGGATCCCTCTCTGCAAGGCTCTGCACGTCCCCTGCAAACCTCCGGCATCACCCCAGCGCTACCTGGTGTAACCAAGACTGCGAATCACGCTCTGTGCTACGTGTTTATCAGCCCTGCTTTATCACTGTTTTGCCCTCTTTTCTACACACTGCATCAAATATTTTCAAATACATGTGACATAACGGATGAGACACAAGGCGAACTTTCTTTTTTATTTGGAGACAGAAGTTTCATGCTGGTATAACAGAAACACCTGCTGGGTGACAACAGTTCTCTACGCAGCAAAATTAGAGCACAATTGCTTTTCCCCAGCGGCTTGGGATTTACATTGTGCAAGAAGAGATGGAGTTCACGGGGAAAATCCTGAAGACCAAACCAAGGAGACTGAATTCATCCGATAATTCAATTTACCTGTTCAGGGCTTGCACTTCTAGCACGATCCAGGCACAGAGGAAATTCCAACAGCCCTGTATGAGCACTGAACTTCCAGGCCCCTTTCCCACAAGCAGAATCCACATCACCACACTGTCAGATGTCACCGCTGATGACATGGCCCCGTGTTTCCAACAGATACAGCCTGATGCTGTAATGAGGAGACATCATGGTGCTGAGCGAGTTCTCCAGGCTGAAGCACTGCTCTGCTGCTCAGTGCATTTTAACCTACATGAAAGCATTTGCCAGCTACTGTGCACACTGCCTGAGTCCCAGCCATAAAGATTGAACAACTCAGCACCTCTAGTCTGCAGCACCAGGCAGCATTTGCCTCCCCCTGCCCTGTGGTACCTTATCCATGCAGGATCTGCACCCTGCAGCATCACTCACACTGCATGGGCTGCAGCGGTATCAGCATTCGCCTGGCTGGCGTTGGACGGGGACAGCCTCGAGGACAGGGCTCACACATCTCACTCTTTCCTTGCCAACTCTAGAAAGAGCAGACAAGGCACGGAGGAGGTTTTGTAGGAAGAACACAGACCCAAAGAAGGACACGAACCAAAAGCCAGTGATGGGCAAAGGTGACTGAGAATCACACAAAACTTACCACACACTGCATCAGCATGAGGGGTGATGCTGGCTCTCCCACACCTTGGGGAGAGCTCTTCTGCAGCCTGCAGGGACCGGGGTTGCTCCCACACATTGGCAGAGGATGCTAAGCCTGCCTGAGCTCCCCAGCTGAGACATCTCAGTGCTTGTGGCCTTTTTCATTGCATTCAGCTCTCCAGCTGGCACCAAAACTCGCTGTATCTCATGGTGATCAGCCTCTTGCTGTAAGGTGTGACAGTAAAGTGAAACGCAAACACCTCTCATTTTCATTTTCCGGTGAGATCATTTTATTTTCCCTTCCCACAGCTACACAACTGCCATTACTTAAACTCACTAAAGTCTTCCAAAAACTTAAAAAAACCTTCACTAAAATAGTTTTGCAGAGGTGCTGCAGGAGCTGCTGCATCTCAGCCCTCCAAAACGTGCCCACTTGGGTATCTGCAAAGGATGCAGGATGCAGTTTTAGCCAGAGCATGATGTGTTGCAGCAGGTGATGACTCGTCTTGTTGCACAGCTCCTTCAAACAATGCTACAAGACAGACTTCATAGCACAAGGAGATCAAAGCCTTTTTTTTTTTTCCCCCAAATCAGTGACACACTATGGATTCTGTGCATCAGGTCTAATATTGCTGCAAGCAGACGCATCCGTGTTTTTGACCAGGCAAAACACTTTTTGGGGTGCGGCAGACCCTGCAGCACTGCAGGCTGGTGCTTTCCTCAGCTTTATTAGATTCCTTTGCAAAAATTCATCTGAAATACGGGACAGGGCACTCAGCCTCACCAAACATACAAACAGCTGCTGCCAATCCGTGCTGTATCACAGCTTTCTGCTTTTGAATTTTTAAGTTGGTAGTTTCAAAGCAGACTAAAAAGCTTCATGGGATTTAAGCACCAAAGTCCATTAGATACTACTGAAAAGCTATACATGTCCAGCAGATATCCACTAGCTTTGCCACATCGCTCAGGGGCCTGAAGAGATTTAATCCACTGCATGTTCATGGCCAATGTAGCTAAAAGGGATGCAGTGACACCAGTAACAGTAACGCTGCAGCCTGGGGAGAGACTTCTCCTCCCTGGGTACAGCAGTTGTTACAGGAGGCACCTGCACAAGCACAGCAAGAGATGGTGCCACCTCTTCCCACATCAGCATACCTAAATCCCACATAGCGGGAGCCCACAAGCACTGGTTACATCCAGACCGTCTCATCGCTGTGCTGCTTTACTCTTAGCATATTTGCCCATAATACCCCAGGAGCCCTGTTCTTGCTTGTATGTGTGTCTAGATTTACTGATACCTATAAAATCACATTGTGCACGGTGGAGATGAAGTTTTATTGGTCCTGCCATGCAGGACCTGAGATGGAGTTTTTTTAGCATCACCATCCCCAGCTCTGCCTGAGGCTGCATCACATCAATGCTCACCCTGCCCAGGCTAATGCAGGAACAGGCAGCATCACCACAGACCCTTTGGACCATGTCTCTACATCTGTGCACACTCCATATTTAATAATATCAGAGCTTCCATCCCACCTGTGCTGAAGAGAAAATATGTGTCAAGGCAGCAGTGGCTACAGCCCTGGCCAGGGAGATGGGATCATCCAACCTGGAGCTGCTGCTGCAAATAACCTGCCAGCCCAGGAAATATTAAGACAGGCTGCCTGTTTGCCAACAGAGATTTTCACATTTCCCTCTCAATCTTTATTTAATTCTGGGAAGACACGAAAATTAACAAAGTCTGAGATATATAACTGGAAACCATTTGTTTTTCTTGTGGAAAGGGAACATTTCCTAATGAAGCTCCCCTCCCCCTGTGCTGTTCGGCTCTGGATGCAAATATTGCTGCAAGTTTATCAATCTGTGGCTTGTTTCACGCAGTTTGCAATGCTAATGAGTAAACCAATTTTGACATATTATGTAAGCCAGTTTCTGAAACAGAGATTCTTGGCAGGCCAAATGTAAACACAGACACCCTCTTGCATCCAATTTAAATGAGCATGTTGCTGAAAGCACTAAGGGCTTGATTCTGTTGACTTATTCCTGATTTACTCCAGTATAAAAAAAAAAAAATTAAAAAGACAACAAAAAAATACACCCTTGAAATCAATTACTAGTGCAGCAGCAATTTGCAAAATGGATCCAATTTTGTAATATGAAAATGTGCTGGAATAAGCTAATGCAGGGTGGTGACTCGGGCACTGTATGAGCATTAGCACACAATTGGGACCACACATGCCATTCCAGATGGAGCTAATGGAGGAGATGGCAGCTCACCTCTCCCTCATCCTCCCAAGCCAAATTTAGGTCCAGGTAGTGGCCCATGGGCAGCAGGCAACCCCAACATCAGCACCAGGCGTATTGAGCCAGACATTGCCCCTGCTGCAGTGATACTGGGGCTGGTGGGAACCCAGGGTACAAGAGAACATTTGTCTCAGCAGGCGCTGAAGGTCTGCACCACACCAGGGCCTGGCCAGGTGCTGAGAGCCAATCGCTACCTTGCCCACCTGGCCCAAAACTGGCAACTGGCCCCACCACCGAGACAGTTGGACACCCTGCTTAATGGATCATATCCAGTTTTTACAGACTATGACCTGAGCACCAGAATGACGTGCTGGAAGGCACATGTTTTGGATGGCAGACTGCAACGACCAGCAATGACACAGGGATGAGCTGAAGGTCACAAGCTCAGAGCAAGGAGAAAGGAGCGGGGATGTATTTTTTAAAGGCCCCTTAAAGAAAGGATCTACCAGTTAGATGAACAAGATTTATTAGAGCGAGGAAGGGCTGGAATCAAATATCCCATTTGTACTTCTCCCAGTACCATCTGGAGCATTTGCATCTGCCAAAAGCACAGCGTATTTCTGCCAACGAGCGGAAGCAAACGGAGCAGCAGCACACCTGGAGACGGCCTTTGCCCTGCTAATGGCTCTGGGCATCTCCAGAGTGTTTTAAAACTAAAACACACATGTGAAGTTGAACTGTGGTGTTCCTGCCACAGTAGAGGAAAAGAAATAAAATAAGAGACATGCTCTGCTGCAAGGTCAGGCATCCTGCTGCAGACCATATTTATCGCATGTCTCACAGATCCCACTAGGCACCAGAGCTGCAAAACATGACCTTGCACTCAGTCCCCTGTGTTACCTCATGACATCCAGACCAGGATTTCATTTATCATACCTGGATCTTTTACAGTATAGAGTAAAGAAGAGCAAGAGGAAGAACACTTTTGGACTCCAAGCAAATATTCCATCCTGAGCTTTCAATGACAACAGCAAACCCGAGAGCTCTTTCCTTCACACTGTGTAGCGCTTTCAAGCCATGATCATAAGCCGCTGAAATGCCACACATCTGCTGGCTCATCAAGTTCTACCCTGTAAGTTTGGAAATACACAGTTGCTAAAGTAATTCAAGTTTTTATGCCATAAGAGAAAACTTAATGCTGTCTAGACATGAAAAAGAAAAGGACAGTGCTTGAAAAGAGGGCAGCTGACAAGCAAGCATCACTTGGGATGTAAATGACAGGGAGATGAAGCACCTGTCCAGCCCCATTGCACATCACAGCGCTGCAGGGGAGCAGAGAAAACTGAGAAGAAGCCCCACAGACCTGGGGGACCACACAGGTTCTTGCCCGAACTAGCGTAAGTCCAACTCTTTGACAGCTGACAAATAACCCCCATCCCAGCATGGAGCCTGAGGTGGGAGCAAAGCCCAAAACCAGATCACAGCATCGACTCCATCCCATAAGAGAGGGCAGGGCAGCAAGCAACCAGCGTGCAGACCGATGCACAACAGCACCTCCCTCCCGTTTATCTACACGCAGCACATTACAGTAACAGGCAGGCAAAAGAGTGCTTAATTTCTAACATCTCAGTTTTTCCTGTAATGTTAAATGATTTGGAATAACTCCTGTGGTTAGAAGTCCAGCTGTTATTCAGGGTGAGTCAATTTGGAAAGCTCTCACTGTCCAGACAAGTATCCCCTGGATTTCTGATGCTGAGTGCTGCTGTCACCACTTCTACTCTTGGTGCTGTGGTTTTGACATTAAGTCCTGTTTCTGCATGTCTTAAATACCATACACTAAAACCATACAAAATAATAATCTGAAGGTCAAATGGGCACAGACTGGATGATGAAAACAGCGTAGAATAAAAGGGAATCAGACAAATTTCTGCTGTAATTTTTATAGCTATTTAACAGGAAGAATGAAGAAATCTAATTACTGTGAACTGTAAGTTTTCAGCTACCCAGCCAGCAGAGCACTGTTATTAAACTACTGTATAATTGCCTCTTTTACTCCGCTTCCCACAGAAGTTGTGTTATTTCACTCATAGTTAAACTCATAATATTGGCTTCATAACTAATCCTGTCAATTGAAATCCCCGGGGGCTGGTGCAAGGATAAAAATAGCAAGGAGCTGTTTCTTCCCTCAGCTTTCTTTCGAATGCCATTTCTGCAAGTACCAGAGCTGCAGCTCCATGGGGCCACGAGCTGTTGCATCCACCACCGACAGGTGAATGCTGCTCCTCCAGCTCAAGCAAAACCCAGAGGAGAGGGAGAGGTCCTTCAGCAGGCAACTTATCCCCTGTGCACCATGTGTCTGTCCCAGAGAAGATAAATCCTGGCTGTCTCTCCCTCTTGACACAAGCAGCTTGAGTAAGATATTTGCTGTTGCACCGCTGAGCTCCACCTCCAAGACCAGATGTGACTGTCTACCCTGGGACTTCAGGCCAGTGTGGAACTTCAGCTGACACTTGCAAAGTCTGTGGATCCACGAAAAGCACGAGTTTCTTCCTCACCCAAACACCAAGTGCTAACACAGTATCTCACAAAACCACACCGAGACACCCGACTACATGTTCAAGTACCAAAGGTATCCACTGAGATATCTGTTGGACTCAGTGATCTTAACATCTTCTCCACGATTCTACAAGATAAGCACAATCTGTCTGCACATGCTCAGGAGACCGCATAAAGCACCAGATTTTTACCTATCCAACTTTGTAAGCTCTGTCTGAACCCCTACTTGCTCCTTGTGCATTAGACTGATGCTCCTTCCTCACTCCCACTGTGGTCCTACCCTGGAGGTGGCAGTGGACTTGCTGCAGAAGACCCAGGCAGGGTCTCTTGCCAGAGCTTCTCAAGGCAGCACACCCTCCCTGCCTGCTGGGATGCTCCTCTTGCTCAGGACACAGCGTGCATGGGGGGGCCAAAACCACCGTTCAGCTCAGGTTTGGGATGAGGTGATGGCGCTGGAAGGAGTGAGGAAAGATGGATTTGGCCTCACACCCAGACCTGCCATCCCTGTCTGTGTGTCTCTGGAGACAACAACCCTGTGTCGGGGTTGCTCTCTGGTGGGCACATGCAGAAACTGCTGAGAGCTGGCGAGGAACAGACGGGAAACAACATGTTTCCCAAAGTGGTGTCGCAGAGGGAGAGCCCAGGGTGCCCATGGTGGGATGGAGCCAACATCAGGGCTCTGCATGCACCTGAACCAGCTCTGGAACCATTGCACTTGCCTCTATCCTGCTCAGCTGCTGTTGGGGGAGCCTCTCACTTCACTGTGACTTGATGCCTGACAGCACAAACCGCACCAGCACAGTCACTGCACCACCGGGTCCGTGGGGAATCACAGGAGACTGCTCTGGCTGGGGTGTTTTTCCTCCTGGAAGAGCCACTGCCCAACCTATGACAGCCACAGGCAGGTGACACTGCACAGAGCTGCGGTACTGCAATCTTCACTCATGGTCTGCAACTGGAGCCATGCTCCAAAGGGACTGCAGCAGCATCCATCAACCCAAGAGCGAGGAAAGCAGAGAAGCAGTTTAAAAATCTGTGCAAAAAAAAAAAAGAAAAAAAGTAAAGTTGCTCGCCCTCTTCCCCATCTCACAGCAAGGAGGGACCAGCACAAAGCTTCACGACCACATGAAAACCACTGCTTCCCAGGCAAGCCTGAGATACCCTCACCAGCTCTCAAGAGGGATCCAAGGGTTAAAACCCCTCTGTGTGCACTGAGAGAACCATGAGTGTGCTCAGTGCAACCCTCCATGGGAACACAGCTCCCTGAGCTGCATTATTGCTTCCTCCCTCCATCACATCACTTCACTATCTGATACAAGAGGATTGGAAGTCTTTCATGCCATTGTCCACACGGCCAAGCAGCACCACAGTGCAGAGCCCACAGCCTCCACATCTGTGGCAGGATGAAGCAGGGAAGCACCAACATATCAGGGATGAAGCAAACCCATTAACATGACCAAGAGCTATCCCTGTGGCCAAGTACAGGATGAGAGGAGAAGAATAAAGGGCAAATAGGAAAACTGAAGCTGCCAGACACAGGGCAGCAAAAACTGCTACAGAAACAAGTGTTGGTGATGGCTCAGCAGGCAGAGAAGCTCAGAGCAGCAGAACAGATAGGGTGGCATGAGCCATCCTGCCTCCACCAGAGGTGATAGCATGTATCTGCTCTATGGATGCTCAGCCAAGTCCTCAAGGAGAACATGGCAAAGCAATCACTCTTACAAACACAGGGCTTAATATCTAGATGAATGTCCTCGGGGTCTGACTCTTCAAAGCCTCAAAAACCGCTGGGTCTCCTGATTTTCCTCCATCTTCCCTCAGACTCTACTGCTCATGGTGTGTCCATTTAAACTTGTCAACACTTCATCCTCAAAGAAGAAGAGCAAGTCCCAGGCTATCCTGTGCTCCTCCTGATGTGGCAAAATGTGTTTTGACAACGTTTCATCAAACAGCAGCAGTTCCTTCAGGAGGAATCTGGAAGAGAGCACAAGCTGCATAAGCACTGGGTAAGTCAAAGCCAGCCCAACTTTCAAATTTGCACAGTGGTCTGAGCATGCAAGAAAACATGGGCAGGGTCTCACTGTTCCCCAAATCAAAGTACTATGGGTAAAAGGGTGAAAATGTATTTCAGCTGACTCTTTGGCCAGCACAAAGAAAAAAGTGCATTCCTTCTCCCACAACATCTAATTAGCAGTAGGATTTTAGATGCAAAAGCAAAGCATTCACCTAGTCACCTACTTTTCATTTAACATAGTTCAAAGAGGCCATCAGCTTTCCTAGACGGACGTAATTAAGGGCCACAAGGGCTGTCGTATTTGCAGTTCAGAGAGGAGCCTTTCCTTTGGCAAATCTTATGTTCCTGCACACATCCAAGCTACCAAAAGTTTTCAGACAGGTGTTTGCCTAAGTCTTGTTCCCAGATGTGGGGAATCAACTCCCCACTGCTCCAGCTCCCTCAGATGTGCAATCCTTCCCCCACCACTACATCCATCATAGGAGCAAAACACCGGTGCTTCTGACACACGTGCACCGTGCAACAGACATGCCCACGTGCCTGGGTGCCGAGGAGAAGAGTTATCTGCACATGCCCATCTCATGATGCAGGACACTTGTGCTTGGGCTCTGTAATGGATGGACTTCTACTCACATTCAAAGGAGCAGATGGTCGTATTTAACAGGACCAGGAACCATTGAAAAGCCTCCACACGGAGAAAGAAGCTGAAGGTAAGGGGTTGGCCATTTGGTGGAGGATTACACTTCTCCAGTTGATGCCCAGGCAGGGCAATGTAAGACCAAGAAGGTGGCTACACCACTGTGCTGGGTATCAATTCAGTTCTGTCTGAGACATGCTGACCACTGATTGTCATAAGGGTATCTTGTATTGTCCAAATGCTCAGAAAAAAAACCCAAACAAACAACAAAACAGTCATGCCCACTTGACAGCAAGTAACATAGCTGATGCAAAAACCAGATAATATCTTACCCAAATCATCATCAGCAGGTGTCCTCCAAACATCAGCTTCAGGAAGGGCAGGTGCTGAGGTACTGTATTTCCCCTGTGAACGAAGGGGAATGGTGCATTTTTTAAGTTTCGCATTAGGCAGTCACACAAGTGCTTTAGGTGGACTTTCCCTGTGGACTGCAGGACACTCTCCTCGTCCAACCATCAGAGGGTTTCTGTGCAAATCAGCTCATCGTCCTTGAGCTTTTGCACATTTTTGTGTATAAAAGATTCAGGTGTTCATTACTTCTTGAAGTGAGGAACCCCCAGGAGCACTCAGTAGGTTTTCAATGGAAGACAACTCTCTCGCACACCAACGATTTCCAGTAAAGTAATCCACAAAATCCTGGGTGTCCAGTACATGCTTGTTGGGAATTTATGCAAATTTATTCTGCAAATAACCTTGACAAGTAATGCTAAGAGTGAATTTGAGCTGAGACTGTCTGAGATTGAAGGTGTTAGTTAGGTTATCAGACACAGTGGGTGGCATGTTAATGAGTTCACTTCTCAACTAGTGGGTACAAGCAAGAGGTTTCATCTACAACTGTAAGAAAAAAACTGAAAAATTGAATTTAGAGCATAACAGCTACTCCTGAATAGATTTGCATGTGGGCACTTGTTTTATTGCAATGCCTACATAAATACACAAGGGACAACTGTTTCAGAGTAGCCCTGTGTATAGACAAGCCTGTAAAATTAGGTTTCTGTTCTAAATATTAAAATTAACTGTTTGCAAATAACATCACATAACAGTCTCTTACCAAAAAATCACCATTTCTACAAATTTTATTTGTATCACCTTTGTTTATCTGTGTAACATGGGGGGATGGGGTTGGGGGGAGAAGCATTAGACAGACCTGAAAGCCAGCATAATAAATTTGCAATTCTTTTCAAGAGAACTGCTTGTCTCACAGTTAAGAAAATGCACCAGGAGACAGAAGGACAGGGGTAGGCCCCATCTCTGCCGTCACCTATTTTTTCCTACGTAGAAAAGCAGGATGTATTTCTTGCACCAGATACAAAGCATTTTCTCTTACTTCAACCGACACTCATTTTTCCTGAGCAGTCACATCAAACCACTTACAGTTCTTTGCATCCTACTGTAGCCATGTTTTACCATAACTGTCCTTTTTCCCTGCCCCCCCCTAAAAAAAAAGTACCTTCTCCTTTAAAGTAACCAGAAATGTCATTCACATTACCCTCCGGATGCAAATTGAGCTATTCCCAACAGCCACTCAAAAAATACATAATCACTGTAATTATTGGTGGCATCTAATTAACATTCAACTTCCTCTCTACAGCAGCTACCGCTGGACAACCCATTTATTCCAACCTAAAACTAATGCTCTCCTAATTATTTTCCATCACACTAAGCAGCCCACCTGTGTCCATCTTCACAGACGTCTGCCTGGCAGAGCGGTACAAGCCAGCACCTCCGCAGGCACCGTGCGTGCTCAGCCTGCAACAGGCTCACTAACAAATGCCCCATGCAAATGTGAAGACCTGCTTCCATTAATTACACAGCTGCTGGCTCTATTAGCTTCTTTGACCAGCATTCACACACACACAAAAAAAAAAAAAGGCAAAGGAACTGCCTGTATCAAATGCCAGATAGAATCATAGAATCATTTTGGTTGGAAGAGACCCTCAAGATCATCGAGTTCAGCCATTACATTAACCCAACACTGTCACTAAACCACATCCCTAAGAACCTCATCTGTGTGTCTTTTAAACCCCTCCAGGGATGGTGACTCCACTGCTTCCCTGGGCAGCCTTTTCCAATGCCTGACAACCCTTTCCGGGAATGATTTTTTCCTAATATCCAATCTAAACCTCCCCTGGTGCAGCTTGAGGTCATTCCCTCTCATCCTGTTGTTTGTTACTTGCGAGAA
Organism: Pampusana beccarii; assembly: GCA_013399365.1. Taxonomy (NCBI): domain Eukaryota; kingdom Metazoa; phylum Chordata; class Aves; order Columbiformes; family Columbidae; genus Pampusana; species Pampusana beccarii. Next base: position 629,917 of record VWYH01004902.1, on the reverse strand, counting down.
GAGACCAACACCCTCCATGCTACAACCTCCTTTCAGCTGGTCCAGATCCCTCTGTAAAGCTGGCAGTATGTAAAATATCCCCTGCTTGGCACCATTGCTGGAGCAAAAGGCTCTCAGTGCCCCGGGTTTGAGCTCATGGGAGAGGGCAGAGGACAAATGAGTCCACGAACCACACATGCCTCTTGTTCCTGAGGATGCTCTTTGCCTTTTCCCATGTCTGGGGTCCACCTCAACTGTCTGGGGTTCCACAGCCAAGCAAGGGGGCTCTGCCTACATACGTGCTGCCTGCAGATGGGGCATAACACCAGGCTAAGGCCAAAATTGCCCCCACTCAGGCAGGAAGCAATGGATCAAGGTGGGCATGCTGGTGGCCCCAAACTCTGACACATCCTGGTGCTGGTCTCTGGGCTGAGCCAAGCCCTCTGCCATCACCTTCATTCTCCTTCCCTGGCCACCTTCTAGCAGCAACAGGACCCAAACTGCTCAGTCCAAGCATTATTTTAAAAACGAAGCCAGACAGGTTTAGGCAGATGAAAACAGCCTGTTTTTATGAACTGCCCATTATTCAGGCACTCATTCTGAATAAACTGAAGTACATATAAATCCATGATACCTCAGTTGTTTCAGCCTACTCCTAGTCCTTTCTGTAGCTCTTTCTACACCCCTATCCACTAGTCAAGCATTTTTAAAATTCTCTTTTATTTTCCAGACACACATCACCTCTCTTAGTAGGAAAAGCAATGCCTGCTGCTGCCATCTAGATGAACTCCGACTCATTAGCTCTCTGTTTCTTTCCAAAACTCAACTGCAAACTTATTTTCTCTTTTGCTCAAGCCTCTCCATTTTCCTCTCTTCACTGTTATCTCTCTAATTATATTATTTCACCCTGTAATGATTGTAGCACTTGCAGGAATAATGCTCTGCAAAATTACCTTGTATTTGCATTCACATTTGAGCTTTCATCATTACATTGACTAGATAAATAAAGGGGGATGAGAAGGGAACTGACAGTTACCAGGGGAAGCTCTGTCTGAACTTCTCCTGATGTAGGGAATTACAAATGCCTCTTTTTTTCCCCTTCTCCCACACTTTCATTTGTCATCTTTGGTGTGAACCTTTGCAGGCACTAACACACCTCTGCTCAGCCCAGCTACATAGGGCTACAAAACCCACAGTGATGCAGTATTTCCCCCCAGACAAATGTGGTTAAGATGGGCCAACAAAGTTCAAAACCTACAGGGACAAGGAAGGAGATCAGACAGCCTGATCTTGTAGGCTTCCTTTGCTTCAGAGATCAAGGAGAAAAATACAGCAGATCAAGAGTTGTCATAGATGGCCCGAGCTTCAGGGAAAAAAACAAACAAAAAAACAAACAAAAAAACACCCCACATCAGTGCACATAGATTGGTGGGTTATTTATGCAATAGTCAAGCAGTTATGGTTTTGATACCAACATAAGAATTGCAAGCCCCAGTTAAGCTCAGAAATTCAGTATATTTAAGCTCTGCATGAACTACCACCTGCTGAGTGGTAAAGTGCCTCCAAATTGAGTTGTCCAGCCTTCCCTAAACAAATTTCCAGCTCCATGAGAGATAATCTCATCTTGGGAGCTGACTTGCTAAACATTTTAGACAAGGCTATAAACAGGTGATTGAAACTTATGAAAATGTCCTAGCTCTTACCAGTGCAACTCAAGCTAAGACAGATCAGAGAATTGAAGTCTCAGCATTTTATAAATCAACAAGCTGCCTACGTGCTCTGCTTGCTGTCCAGGAGTACTTGTGTTTTGAAGGACTGATTGCAAACAAGTATATTTTTCTTTGCTATTTCTCCAGAAAATAACAGAGTTATCACAACAATTCTATTCTCCAACCAGCAAAACATTGCTAAGGTCACCAAGTGAACCACTTGCACCTCATTTACCTTCCCCATGCAGCCCAGGTTTGCCGACACCTGTTTTTGGGCAGCTCTGCAGGCAGCAGCAGCTCACCCCACATGCTGCCCTGCCCAGCATCCCACCCCAGGGCTCCCCACACCATTTGGGCTCCATCTCCCACTGCACATCCATCCCCCCAGGAAAGGCACTGAAGAGCATCAGCAGGGACAGAGCCCTCGCAAACCCCAGAGGTCCATGACCAGCCCGGCAGAGGAGGAGCTGTGAAGGTCCCCAGCACGGTGCAGCTGCCTTGCAGCTCCTCCATCACCACCACAAGGACCTGGCAGTGCTGACAACCAGCCTCCACCCCTCACGTTCAGCTCCTTCACGCATGCTCTTGCACCAAAGAGATGTGGCCGCTGACAGCAGCTGTCGCTGCCAAGCTAACTGCAGTTCGTTGGTGGAAAGGGCAGACAGGCGCTTTTGTGGAGGCAGGAGCTGGTAGTTCTAAGAAATCAGGGAAAACACATCAGAGCAAAGCAAGAGCACGAAGCATAAATCCCAAGGGCTTCCCCAGCCGCTGGCTGGCACTGGCAGCTCTGCATTCCAGCCGATCAGACGCGGGTCTGCAGGGCTCCGCCAGCACACACCAGCCCTTGCCCCACTGTGCTTGCCTATTTTAATTGCCAACAAAACAGAAGAAATGAGTTCTTCCCTTCCTCTCACATTAACCCTGGACACAGCATGTCCCAGGAAGCAATGCCCTCACACAATCCTCACTCTTTTGGATGCAGCGACTTGTTTGTGAGCACTGGGGCTAAAGAACCCCCAGGGAGCTGCCTTGCCACTGCCCTTCACTGTGGGTTCTTCGGTGTCTATAAAAGGTTGCACATACACTACCTCTGCCAGTACTCCCAGCAGAGGCAATGTGGGATTTCTGGGGTTTCATTTATTTATTGACTTTTACAAAGCTTACAGAAACACAGACTCTTTGAAACCTACACCACCCTGGTCCAGTTGAGTTGAAGCTAGCCAGCAAGTTCAAAATTTATTCTTACACTTTGTCAGGCTGCAAGGAGCCAGCCACAATGCAAGCTGAGTCACAATCGGATTATTTCAGCTGATGCTTAAAGATAGGACTTACAGACAATAAAACAAATATCCCCTTCGACCTAATATCTCTCTCCAAAAGCCAAGCAGGTAGCAACCTACCACTTCAAGCCACAGCTAGCACTCACCAGCATTCCTAATTGCTTTTTATTTCCTCATGAGGCAATTAATGTCTCCGACACTTTCACTGCAAAAAGCAGTTCCCATTTTACTGGCCCAGGGCTCTGTATTTGGATCTCAAAGCTTCTGTGCTTATTCCCTTTTCTCCGCAAGGTTCTGCATGTGTATCTGGGTATGTGTTTTCTCACCCTGATGAATTCACTATTTATGGGGCTGAAAGAGCAAAGCTGCTATAATGGTTGTTCATTATTTAGCTCTTCTGCATGTCTCTCAAAGGCATAATAAACATTATAGGAAAGCAAATATCAGACTCAATGGGGTTGCTCGAGTGAAAATACAGAAATGAACTTGTGGATGCTACGCAGAGGATACGGTAACGTGTGCCACATTCTCCTGCCTGGAAGCTGCTGGGTTTCAGCCATTCCTAACCCCCCTCAGAACGATGCTCAGAGCAGCCCGACTGGCACACATCCGTGTGCTCCAAGGGATGCTCTGCGTGAGGCGCGTTCCCAGGATCACGGATGTGTTCGGTTTTAACAGATTTGGCATACAGCACTAGAGGGCAGAGCTGCTTACCCTCAGCATATCTAAGAGAAAGAAAAAAACCCATGACTCTCAAGCAGCTTCTGAATTCCCCACAATCCTGTCTGGTATCAAAAACCTGTTAATATGCAAAAGCCACTCATATTTCCACTTAGAAGTAACAAGCATGGGTACCAATGAGCCAACCGAAAGCCTGCGCTTGCTTGCTTGCTTTGACCATCTTTACTGAGATGACCTCCTGGTGTGGGACAGCCTGTGGCCAACACAGCAGCAGCACCACCAGCCAGGGCCAGCCCCAGCTTCTCACAGTCCAGAGCACACAGGGCAAAATGAATAATCTCCACAGCAGGGAGAGAACAAAGCCTGTTTTCTTCCCATCACTGATGTAGATAAAAAGGTTTTACTCATCAGGGAGCTTTGATCACAGAGACCTGAAATTATGGGCCACACTGATACTTCACTGCCCAGGCTTGCTGCTAACCATCAAAACGGATGNCAGCAAGCTTCCAAACAGGCAAAATCTTCCAGACTTTGTTCAGCTTTGGTTTCAAGCAGATGACCACAGTCCACAGGAACCCCTGTGGCTGGGCAAGCAGGACCATTTGAGGGCACATCCACCCATTTACAGGGGGGTCTACAGTCCAGAGAACAACTCCACCAGCCGCTGCTACAGCTGCCAGAGCTCAGCTCACTGCACCTCGCTCAGGAGAGCTGGGACAGACCATAATTCCCACACCTGACACACTTCTGCTCTTATATGCAAAGGTTTGGGGACAGCATACACTTGCTAACTTCTTTATTGCATTTTGCTGCAGCACTCCTGGTACTAACAACTCCCTTGGACAATGATGCTGGCCCCACGAATCCCACTCCAAACTGCTCACAAACCCTCTTCTTATTTCCCCAGGCCATACAGCGTGCTTTAATTTATTGTTACCAAAATCAGTCATCCTGCAGGGCTGCCTGCTGTTGAGTAGGGAAGCAAAGTAGTCTTGCATCAGTAAGTCATTGTTTGTTCCAGAACCTGAGGAATTAGTTCATGAAGCACCACACCACACTGTACCCAAGCATCCAGCTCCGCTGCCTACAATGGCACTTAATAAGAAAATCTCTCCTGAGAGGGGAAGGAAAAGGCCTGCAAAATATAACTCAGAGCACAGTGCATTAATGGCTTAGGCAACAGCATAGAATAACACTGGCTATCTTGATGGCATGAAAAAAAAGTCTACTATTAATATTTAAAGAGAAGGAAGAAAACAACAATTATATTGGTTTCAGGTCTCAGGCACATTTTGGCCCTTACCGCAGCTACTTTATTTCACATCTCTCCCTCCCGGGCACACCTGCATCTCCTTCCTTGCAGAGGAAAGGCAACACATTGACTGGTTTTTGTGCAGAATTTTCTTCCAGTGTCAGCACAGCAAAGCGGGCTGGAAGGAGCCTCGGAGCAGAGGCCAGGCAGCCCACCACCCTGCCCGAGGCAGGCTCAGCTCCACCTTTTCTGGAAGATGTTTGTCTAACTTCTGACCTCCAGTGACTGCAACTCCACCACCTCCTAGGGCAAATCTAGCCCAGTGTTTCTCCATCCTCAAAATTATATATCACTTAATATCACTTCTTCTCGTCCCAGCCACCACAGACGAAGAAACGGCCATTCCCTTCCTTTCTACGGCAGCCCAGGGGAACTCAAAACAATGATCTCATCTCCTCACAGTTCTCTCTTCTCGACCATAAACAGCCTTAGCCCCACAACTTTTCTCCCCACAGCCTCTATTCTCATGTCATTTTTTGCTGTACGTTTCTAGACTGTTTTCCTCAATCGCCTCTTCCTTTGAGGACAAAACCTGAAGGTGGACTCTTTTCCAAGGTCTGAGCAGCAAACAATAAAGCAAGAAGGATTACCTCACATCCCCATTAGCCAGCTCTCCTGGTTTGCTGTAGCCCCATACCCATGCGGCTGCTTTGCAACAGCATGTTTGTTCCTTCCAGTCTGTGAAGCACTGTATCACAGCAAGACCCTCTCCTCAAAGCCCCCCCTTCCTGCAGAGTCCAACCACAGGATCTACTTGTGAAGCTGTTCCTGAACCGCCGCAAATGATGCTTACACAAAATCAGATGGCTACAGATACTTTCTCTGCATCAAAGTCATCCCTCAAATTACCACAGGGAGCAGCTTATCTCTTTTCCACTGCTACATAAAGACCTCAGTTGGACTACACAGCACAATCTAACTATCCTAAAATCTCCCGATCCCCTTACTCACTAGTCACTTCAGTTTGCCTTGTGCACATTTGCAGCCCTACCCCACATATCTCCGCACAAGAACTGTTTGCTTGCATACCACAGAAGAAACCAACAGCAAGGAGCAGACAGGTCTAACTTACACAGGCGCATCACCAGCCCAGCTTGCATCTCCACCAGCCACTTGATCAAAATTGCTGCTCCCTCTCTCTTCCTTTAAAAGCAAAAGAAACTGAACAAGACTCTGCAAATGTGATTAATGATGGTCCCTTAAACTTTCAGTCTGGTTGACCTGAACTCACCTGTACTGACTTAGGCACTCAGGATTCAGTGATTTAATTTCATGCTCACAAATCCCAAACTCACTGCAGGTGTGGGCAGGCTCCTCCTCAGCTCATCAATCACCGATTGCTCCCTCTCTCGACACTCAGCTCGGCTTCACTGAGGGGCTACTCACAGCACAGCCAACCTTGGGTTTATGCAACACTTGAGCAACATTTAGATTTGCAGAGCAACTTTCTTCACCCCTTACTGTGTACCAAACAACTTGTCACGCAGTTATCCTCTTCAAGCAGAGTTGGGTACAACACTAAGATGAATACTGTCCCTGTTCCCCAAATAGTTACTAACAAATTGCTCCTGGAAAGCAGCAGTAGTAAATTAATATCAGACACATTTATTTCACCAGCTGCATAGTTATCCCTCTGTGACTGTAGTTATCACGTTAGAGCACTTTGCTGGGCTCATTTAACTTACATGTTATCTTCAGGTCTGCTGCAAAGTTTCACAACCAGTCTGAAAAAAAAGCTTCCTTTTTTTCATAGAAGCTGAGTGACAGATCACTCAGGGGAAAAAAAAGCTTATGAAAATCAAAGGTCATAAACTGCATATGCATATGAGTAATAAATTCAGAAACATTAAGAAAAAGAACTAGCTCTCTACCAAGGAGAACACAAAATCTAGCACCCCTGCATAAAATTAAATTAAGCCAGACAAGGTTTAAGCAGCATTACAAAGATAATATGCCTCTGATGTTAATGACCAAGACTGAGCCTGGTTCAACCTACTCTCCAGGTTTTAGCATAAAGCAATTCTTGATTCTAGCCCAAATATATCTGACAAACCTGCTCATATGCATTTGTAGCAACTCATGTGGTGGCTGTGCAACAAAACATCTGATTTGCAAATGTAAATTCTCATGAAAATCTTAAGTACATAATTAGTTTAGACAATTTTTCAGTGCATGCTCGGAAACTGCTTGACAATTTAATTGTTTTAAGTGCAAAGCACCCTTTTTATTACTACAAACCTGTGGCCTGTCATGAGGTTATAAATGAAACACACACAAATTGCTGAGGAGTATGAACCATCAAAGCCAGAAAACACCTGGATGGATTTAAAATCAGAGCAGAACTGTCATGAATCAATAGTGGTAAACAAGAACCTTCAAACAATTTAATGCATGAATCTCTATGTGTGTGCATTTGGCTAAATATATTATTGTATTAAACGTGACCTATATAATATGTGCTTATGCAATAAGGATGAGAGGAAATGGCCTCAAGTTGCAACAGGGGAGGTTTAGATTGGATATTAGGAAAAATATCTGTGAAGGGCAGCTCCTCACACGCTGTCCCCATGCCCCCGGGTGGCTGCCTCTGTCGTCCCTTCACCTCAGACCTGCAGCTCACTTCTTCTGTCTCATATGGCAGCCAAGTATTTTTGAAGAATTATCTCAATGGTTAAGGGGAAAAAAGAATTTAAAAAAAGATTAAAGAATATTGGATGTGACATTTAAAAACTGCGAATCACCTTGTAGCTGCAAATCCACATAATTAACAAAGCCATTTTCTCATCTTCTGTCATTAATTTTAAATTCACACAATATTAGCTTTAATAAAAACATGTCCCCTGAAAGAAGTTGCTTTATTTGTAATGTAACTGTTTTATTATCTTCTAAAATATTTGCATAGTTTTGTTTAGTTTCATAAAGACCCAAAATGGAGACTGAGATCAAAGAGACTAATTTCACTAGAGACCATTGGTTTTACAGAGCTCTGCAAAGCTCCATCATTGCCTGAAGATCTTTTAATGCAGGAAAGATCTCTACATTTCCAGCCTGCCAGTTTCAGTTAAGACTAATAATTACAGTTGTAAATGGACTGCTGATTTTTACCTGAACTGTGATTTTAACACCCAGTTTGGAGGTGACATCTCACTGTTTGCACTGGGCAACTTGGGTCAGGGTTAGAAATGTTTGTATCAGCCAGGTCACTCACAGCATATGGCACCAGGGCCCAAGTTTTGGATTAACTCAAACTGCCGGTACTTCACTGTACCTCAAGAAGTAAAGAATATGAAATAAGGAAAAAAAATCTCTACTTCTATGTTTACTTCAGCCCAACATGCAGTAATATACTATTTAATTACATTTATTTTCATTGTTTCTAACTAGAGTTTGCTGGCTCCTCCGTATAACGATTGTCAATGGCAAAATTCAATAATATTCTGTAGTACATGACTTCAAACATACACAGGATTAAACAAGGCTTCGTAGGCAGTGATACTAACAGGTGTCAAAACGAGCGCATCCACTCAGCTTTGGGGGAATCAATACTGTTTGTGACTAAGACCAGCTGCATCAAAATCAGCAGAAGTCAGATTATGCCCTCATTTTTACATCCATTAAGTGCTGGGAGGTGACAAGGGAAACAGGCCATTATTGATATAGCACAGGATTTCAGCCAGCCCTCTGAAATAACCATGCACTGCAAAATTAATTACAGTTATTTCTTTTTTAAACCATCATCAAAATAAAAAACTCTCTACAAGCTGAGTATGTTTTCCAGGCCCTGGGCTGAGGCTCTCCGCTGCCAGCACATCCCCACAGTAACGCTGGGCATTGAAATGCAGTTCCCACAGGCAATGCCATGCGTAGCCCAACCTTGGGCCACACGTCCACCTGATGGAAGAAATCTGGCTTCTTCTGCAATAGTTTTCCTAGTTTCTCTGGAAGGGCAGAGCTCAGTTACTGCACTCTAAGGTGCGGCGGCTGTACCGAACCTTCAAGATTTTGATGCTGACCCAGTGGTAAGCGAGGGTCTCCTCCAGAGCCTGGTTTTCTCAGCAGTGTGTTCACCTGCAGATCCACCTCATTCTCCCCAGGTTCCATCTCAAGCAGTTCCTGCTGCCATTAGGGTGAAACGCTGCTCCATTAACCCCGGTGCCAGTTTCGTGCCTGCAGAGATAGTGTCGGACCAGAGCTCCCCAGGGGAAGGTCAAGGTGAATGTGCCACCTGGGGCACAGGCCAGTGTGTTTTGGAGGAGGTGATACACAAAAGAAAAAAAAAAGTAAAGGCTGCCTCTTCCACAGAGCTTACACCAAATAATAACATAATGAAGGTATTTAGCGATGTTGTTGTTGCTCTAATCCAGGCTAAGTCACAGCTGAGTCCTTACAGTGCTTTGATTTGAAAGCTCAATCCTTGTAAACAAGTTGGCTGAACTAAGGATACAGATAAAGGCAGTTGGAGGCAAAAAGCAGAAAACAGTTTGTCTTGAAAAAAAATTAATCACAAAACCAGGTCTCTATTTAAGCAATTTCTTTCCAAAATTTTGGAAGGGAATTCATTTCCCCTTGAACTCGACATGAAAGCAGATATTACATCTGGGTTAACAAGCACTAGAAGTAAAACCAATTAAAATTTTACTGTCACTGAAGACAGAACCAACTGGGTGTAACAGCCTGCTGGATTTTCGTTGATGTGTTGATGAAACACGAATATTTATGAGCTGAACACTGCCTCCAACATAATTCAGAAAGTGTGCTTTTTGTGCTCCAACCAATGTGTCAGGATTACAAGAGGAGGCTTGCAACAGTATGCTGGTTTTGGCTGGGACAGAGCTAATTTTCTTCATCGTAGCTAGTATAGCTAGTATAGATAATACAGAGATGTTTTAGTTACTGCTGAGCAGTGCTTATACACAGTCAATGCATTTTCTGCTTCTCATACCCCACCAGCAAGCTGGCTGGGGGTGCACAAGGAGCTGGGAGGGACACAGCTGGGACAGCTGACCCCAACTGATCAAATGGGTATTCCACACCATTTGAAGTCATGCTCAGCATATAAAACTGGGGGAAGAAAAAGGAAGGGGATGATGTTTGGAGTGATAGTTTCTGTCTTCCCAAGTAATGATAACGCGTGATGGAGCCCGGCTTTGCTGTAGATGGCTGACCACCTGCCTGTGATGAGAAGTAGTAATTAATTATTTCGTTTGCTTTGCTTCCACACATGGCTTTTGCTTTACCTAAACTGTCTTTATCTCAACCTACAAGTTTTCTCACTTTTACCTTCCTGATTCTGTCCCTCATCTCGCTGTGGGGGGAGTGAGCAATCGGCTGCGTGGGGCTGAGGAGCTGGCTGGGGTTAAACCACAACAAACAGATAAGCTCTCCACCTTAGCCCTCCACATAAGGCGACAACCAGCAGCTGTACTTTATCACTGTGTGTATCTCTTCTTCATCAGTGTTAGGCAAAGGCAAATGAAAATGTGAGACAGGATAATACCACTCAATAAAGAAAGAATGAAAAATCTGGAGATAACTTTGAACTGATGAATCCAGCTACTGCACAGACCTACGCAAAAGCAAGCCTTATTTATATCACAGCAATAAGGCTGGTGCATTATTAAAAGGAATAGCCTTGAGCTCCTGATAGAGGAAAAGATGATCTCCTCATTTACAGCCAAAGCACAAGAAGAAACTACTTGTCAGCATGTCATAGAAAGTCTGTGACCCAGCCAAGAACCAAGCCCCGATTTCTCAGAGGCAGGCCAGCATCATGAACACACCCTTCCTATCAAAGGAAGGCTGGAAGAAATGCCCTGGCAGTGCAAATCCATACAAGAAAATTAAGCTTGTCTAATTATGAAAATATTCCTCCATGTCTGCGAAATCTATTACTACAGGTCAAGAGGAATTTGTCTTAGTGCCTCATAAATGTCACACATGTCTCACGCTGACCTGTGCTACCTCAGTAGTGTGTCGGTGGAGATCCAAAGGGATGTGGAAAGAAATATGGCGAAAGTGGCACAGCACCAAGCACTCATTCCATGGCATCCTCCATAGGGCAAACAGGAACAACCATCTGGGGTCAGCCTGCAGGTCCACCCAGCTCCATGTCCCTTCTTCACACTGCACTGCTGAGAAATGACCAGCGCCAGCTAATACTTAGAAAAAGGAGAGACTGGGAGAAGTAGGACATGCACAAGCTGGTTTTCACTTTCCCCACTTCTATCAAAGAGTAGGTTAAAGACTTGCTGAGCCAGAAATCATCTTCTTAAAAAGCCACTTTTTCTTCCTCCTCTCCTCTCCTCTCNTTTTGCTTTTCACCTTCATGCCATTACCAAGCAATGACTCCTACAACTTAACTCAAGTTCCCTCAGATAAAGAGTTATTAATTCAGTTAGGACTCTGCTCTCTAAAAGACTGTTCACCATTGCCTGCTATTATCTATCCAGTTACACCCAAATCACACATTAGAGTTCAGAAACTGAAGTGTTTGTTTTCTGTATCATTTGAAATCCTACAGCAACAGGCGCAGTAGTACTGTTATGAGGATATGGCTGTAACTGAATAGCTTGGTGGTGGTGGTTTTGTTTTTGTGGAGGCTTTTTTGTGTGGGTTTGGGGTTTTTTTACATTTTTTATATACAATATAAAAAGCTACTCAGCTTAATTTTTGTCAAAGCACACTATCCTAAGGCTGATAGTCATCTACCTCAAACTTCTATCTTCCTCATAGCATGTTACTCCCAAGAAATAAATGAAAACAAGTAGTTAGGGGTACTGAAGCACTGTTTTCCTTTTAGAGAGGTAATGGGTCTCCATCACAGACATATTAGGAACGGGTTAGATAAAGCCCTGTCAGCAGCAGTTCAGGCAGAGCCTGTCTTGGGGCAGGAGGACTGAAAAGGGTGAGAAACAACTCAATCACATGGAAAAATAATTATTCATTGGATGGATAAAACTGAGCAATTACCTGATTATCTTTGTATTTCTCTAAATGTGAAGAGATACTGAAAAGCCAAGTGTGGTCACACTGCTGTGGAAAGAACTACTCATATCAAGCATCCTATTCCCAAATTCACTGTCTGTGTCACACACCTGCTCTTATGTAATGCTCACAGAGCAACAGCAGTTACAAACCTGTTAGGAAGATGATTCACTTAGTTTCTATCATTATATGATCTCCATCGTGTCCTCAGAAGACTGTTGAAGAATACAGCAGCCAGAAAACAGAAATGGGCCATTTATTAAGTTCAAGCAACAAGTTAATTAAGAAAAAACCCTCTAAACCCTTAGGAAGTAGGAAAACCACTCCACACATGTACCAGGTAGGTTCAACACCCAGCTGCAGCAATTACTCTGAAATACGACCAAGTGCTGTGTTCTTGCTTGGTATGGCGCAGAACTCATAACTTTTGCTCCCTGTCCAGGTCATTCCCTTCTCCATATGGAAGAAGAAAGTACAGCCGCAACCTCTAGAAAATATAAGCAAGAAACTTCACCTTAAACTCATGGAGGGAGATTCCAGCTTGACCTAAAGGGAAGAACTGAAGGTTAGTTGAGATGCTGAACAAAAGAATCCTTTACAATCACCATACTGCTTTCGCCCATTTATCTGTTTGCAGTTTTGTTCTACTTCCATAAATAAGAATTTGCTATCAAACACATTATCTGACGTATTTATCTGAGTGACATGGGAATCTGAAGGCTGAAGTGTGTCACAGAGCCTGGGGGGGGTGGCTGCTTGGCTTGAAAACTGCCCAGCCCACACTGGCTTATGGGTGCCAAACCGCAGCAGCACGAGTCTCCCTCCGAGATCCATGGGCAGGGTAAGGAGTGCAGCACTTGGGAGAGGAACAGGGATTTTCTGATGACCAGTAATGAGGAGAAAACTCATTTGACGTACTGCAGGAAAGCAGGGAGCATGCCTGTAAAGCCAAGGAGATTGTCACAGTTGCTCAAACAAACACATAACAGAAAACAGATGCTTTGCTTTAAATTCTACTGCAAGTGAGCACCATTTGCACACTCAACGAAGAAAACACACTAAAATGCTTGTAAGAACTACGGAGACTACCAAAATGAAGCTATACAGTATGATGTCAAAACGTAGGTGGACAGAAAAAAATCTTTTCAATTATTATTTCCTTAACCTGAGCTGATATGTAATATCCAGGGACAAGTTTCCCAAGGTGTTAGCGTGGGATTACCCACAGGACTTCTGCAGCCTCAGCCTAACTTTGGGGAGCATCTCCTGGGGTGTCTCTTCGACAGCTGAGCTGGGACAAGCTGGCAGTGCAGAGACACTTACCATACAGCCTGTGGAGATGAGGATATAATGGCAGAGAGTTTTGAAGGCAAACCTGTGGTGGCTGGGATGCAGGTGGTGCTGCTGGTGTGGTCAAGCCACCCTCCGGACCACAGGCATCCTGCACCAACACCGCCAGGAGAAGTGTCCCCAGGGGCTGGGGACAGCCCTGCCTGCACCCCCTTTTACCTGCTGGGAAAAGCAGCCATGAGCGAAGAACAGCTGGAGTGATGCCTCCTTGTGAAGGACTTCAGACAGAGCTTTTAAAGTAGCTTCTTAGACTTGTTTCTAACTTTTCTGACTCTCTGGCTGGGCATGGAAAGAGATGCTTTTGGCAGACACAGAGAGCTTGGCACGGAATCATGTGCTATACCCAGAAATGCCGGTGTTCACCTCTTGATGAGGCAGCCTCTCTGGCACTGCTGGCAACTGGGTAATTTAATAGCTCAGAGCACCAAGAAGCACAGTAAGAAAGTCTATTAAAAGCAAGGCAAGACTCCTAAATGAGTTACAATGCCAGTGCTGTCGGGGAAAGCTGCAGTCTCCGCAGTTCCCATGAAGGACAGACACTGAGGATCATGAAAGAGCTCTCAGTAAACATTTCTTATGTCAATCCCACTCTAGAGTCATTCTCCAGCCTCCATCTATGCTGACTGTATACTGGTTCCTCTGGGGTATTTCAGAGATGAGCAGCTCTCAGGACAAGGCATTGCCTGCCTGCTCTGCCCAGGAGAAGGGACAGACCCAGGACAGCAGCACCCTTGAAGTGGAGAATCATGCTGGGGTAGAGCCCATTTTGAAGAGTTTGACTTTCTCTAACCTGTCTCTGCTTCACAAGCAGCAGCGGCTGCCGATTCCAGCAGCCGAGCTCAGTCTGTTAGCAGTTTTCTGAGAAAACAGCATTAGATCTGGGCTGGAGGAAGACATGCTCATTCTTTCTGTATTCTCCATCCATGAAGACAGTCCCCTCTGGGCCATTGTGACTGCTCTGGATATAACATACACACATCTGTCGAGGAATGGCTGGATATGATCCAGCGTTTTATGCACAGGCGCTTATTTGTTATCAGTACTTGCTGCTAGAATAGGCCAGGCTGCCTCCTTCCTTGCCTCTGAGCTTTTGCATTGAGCCTCATGCAAAGAGCATCCTTGTACTTGCCTTTAGTATCGGAATGGTTGTGGTTTCTCAGATAAACATAGATTCTGCTCATATGGAATTGTCCCCCATGGCACAGGTTCAGTTGTGACAGGAGCAGGAGGATTTAAACATAGCTGAGAGCTGTGTATATTCAATATAATGTTGAGCCTTCAAGCTGCCCCATATTCCTTTCCTGCTTTTTATTTTGGTTTGCTTTTTGTTCGTTTGTTTGTTTGTTTTTCCCATGTTCTTATGCTGTAGACAGCACGTGCATTGGGGACGGGGAGATAAACTGTGGTAGCAGGTGAACAGGCAGGAGAGTGGGGACTGAGGTATTTACCACATGTTGGGTGTTACAGGAGAAGAACACGGGAAATTGTGAGTTTCTCAAACCCTTACAACCCTACAGCTGCTGCCAAGCACAGGAACTCGATCACAGCCTGTGGAAAAGGAGCCTACCCCAAGGAGAAAGGAGCCACAGGCGACCCTTTACCCTCAGCATCTCACTGTCTCACTGCAGCAACACAGGCTCCTTCCACACTATTTCAAGTACCATTAAAATATCACTCTTACCACATCGTACACACACTAATCCACGCACACAATACCTTTGGCTGTCTCTGATACCAAAGTCAAAACCAATTGCACAACAAATGGGGACCTCTGCTTTTCATACCAAACAGCTTTTCCCTGTATTCAACTGCATCACAAGTAGGTTCTTATATGCTAAATTTATGCAAACAAATGCTATTTTGGCAAATTCTTTTGTCAGCATTTTTATGACAACAGATACATGCATAATGCAATGAATCTATCCCACTGAAGAAAAAGACAAGCACTTCTGACAAAATCAGAAAGATTTAGAGAAAAAATATTCTGGTCTGGAATGACTGTCAGTATCTTCAAAAAATCATTCATTGGTTCCCTCACTGGTGAAATTTATTGCAAATGAAGGAAAAAACACAATGAAGGAAAAGCAGATAAGTCTCTTAATGACCACCCTCTGCAAATCACCCCTCGGAGCTTACTCGCCATTTACACCACACCGATGTACACAAGGATGACACGGCTGGTTTTCAATGTGAGCTCATGTAGCGCTTGAACGTCAGCAGCAAAGCCTCCCTCTTTGGAAGCTTTCCCAGGCCCTGAGTCACCACCACACACATCTGTAGCACATCAAGCTGTGCGTTTGTTATCTCTGAACTTTGAGAATAACGTCCCCTATCTGGCTAAACAAAATCGCGTTACTGCTTCAAGAGGCATTGCCGCAAGGGCTCAACACCCAGGCAGATCCTGGCGGTGGGGCTCCGCAGTCCAGCATCTTGCAAGAATCCATTGAAGCCTTGAAAGACCAGGCTGCCAGCAAAGTTCAATGTGTTGCACCTGGTATCTGCTCAGGGCAGAGACTTTCGGATGATGCAGGAGCAGAACATCCTTCCCCTGTTCCCCTGCAGCGGCTTTTCCTGGCATCAGCCACTGACGCTGGCTTTCAAATATGGTTTTCTAAACCAAACCTGTAGGCAGAACTGTGGGCTTCATGACGTCTCCTTCCCTATTTCTGATGAGAGCGTAAAATAGTTTGTGGCATACATAAGGCCAGATATCTGTGGTTTGTTGTTGTTTGTTTGTTGTTTTTTTTTTTAAATATGTCATGATCTACTGATATTTGTAATGCAGATTACAGACTCCATGTACATGTGAAAATGGCCACTTGCTTGGTCAAAAGGTCAGCGTCACAAGGTTGTCCTAAGTCACGAACAAAAAAAGCAACAGCTTTCCTTAAAGGTTTTTTAAAAGTAATTAGAATTAGTGACTTCCATCAAACTAGTGATGCTGCACCAGCTCTTCCAGCTGAGAGAGGTTGTATGAAAAATACATTCTCTATTTGGAGTCCTCCATGCACATGGCATAACCCCAATTATAGCACTTTTAACCTGAAAGAGTCTCTGCAATTATGATCCCATCACTGCTCCCCCTAATACATAAGAGAAATAACTCTTATTGGTTTGCTATTAGCAACATTTTAGGGGATTTGATGTAAATTTAGGCACCTGTGCAAAACCAGGGAACTCCCATTCAAAATAAGCCTGATTGCTGAGATGACCTAGCTGCAATAAAGCACAATGAAATACAAATCCCCAGGCAGAGAAGGAAACGCCAGTTTTCCCTCTGCTCCACTTTCCTGGCACATGTGCATGAAAGGCCATCTTGCAAATTAAAAGAGGGATAAACTGCCAATTAAACATGGGCTTTTATACCTTCATATTCAATCTGAATAATAATACAGTATTGAAGTGAGTTTCAATGCTTAATATTTTCACATTTATTGAGATGGAGCACTAAAAACAAACAAACGAAACATAATACAGATTCAGAACAGTCCCAAAAGTTTACAGCAATTCCAACAGACACGCAACGGATCAGAACAGATACACTTGGCTGGTGTATTATTAAAAAAATCACCCAGAATGGACAATGTTATGGTCTTTGTCCATTGCAGAAGCCAGATGAACTCAAAAAGACACCTTTCAGTGTTTCAGATCAGGAAAGCTCTTTATTGACTGTTTCTGGGAGTTACACAGACTTGACCTTGACTGGAAACAGCTGTCATCTTCATCCATGCACAGGCTGAGCTGCTTGTAAAAAATAGTATATACTATAGTGTGTGCACATATATTTATAAAAATATACTGGACTTCATAAAACAAGCTTACACCACTACATGCCTCCCCATTGGGCTCTGCACCCATAAAACTACACAGATAAGTTGTTGTAAAGCTAATAAACACGTTTACACTACTGTACAGACAACAGCAATACACGCAAAATTGGACACAAATCTCTTTTCAGCCCACCAGGATAAACGAAAAGATTTACTAAGAACATAGAGAGAATGATTTTGATGTTATCGTGCCTGGGAAAGCAGGGAGATAATGAGCTGTCATAGCCAGTAACAATTGGGCACCACTGATGCATCTCTGAACGGTCGCAGCTACCAAATAATAATGTTTACTTCAGCATTTCTGTCAAGATCAACTTGACGCCTCAGGCAGTTTGGGCAAGAATCACTTAGTCAACATGCAAAATCCAAATTCATCTGGAGGAAACTAATTAAACTGAGAGCATTAAAGACTTCCAAAACATTAAATAATGTCTGAAAAGACACTTAGTACAGCTGAACTGACTGGAACTTGGTGAAGTCTCAGTTTCTCTGATCTTAAAACACTAGGGCTTTTAGGTCATCCTGGAAATATGTTTGATAGTTAATCTCTTGCAATAAAGCCATCACGGGAGGACATGAGCAGCAATACCTTCCGAATGATCCTTTCATGTCAATCCTCTGATACACTTCTATTGACCAGAAGATATGATTGCAAAGGATGAAAAGTCACTTTCGAGAAGTCTTCATAAATATTTTAATTGGTTTTCACTTTACAAGGTTTTGGGACTGGAACCATTTCTCTCTGAGGCATAGTAAGGATCCCAAATGCAACTTTGCTGAGGCTCAACCTGTGGCTCTGCAGCAGCCACCACCCCCCTGAACAGCGGCTGTGGCTCATCCAAAACCACCGGTCCATACGGGCACCAGCCCAGCAGGCTCCAGCTGCTCGCACCAAAACCAGAAATCAGTGACTCCAAACCTCCCCTAAACAGGCAAAAGTTTTCTTGAAAGTTAGATGCTGGCAAGCGTAGCAGGTATGAATAAACGCAAGCACGCTATTAATGTTATCTTCTTTTCAACTGATTTCCTATGTCTCAATGAGTCAGATAAAAGCAATGCAAAACCTGGGCATCCTGATAAGCAGGAGTGGCATTTATTACTCCAAAAATATACTAGATAAGAAGTCAGCTGAGCTTAACCTCTGCTACAGTCTGTTCTTCTCCAAATTCCTCATCTTTTACAGAAAACATACTCCAGGTGATTTGAGAGGAAGGGATAGGCTGAATTCGAGCAGCTAGAAAAACGCAGGGATGCTCTCGGGACATTATCCTGCCTGCGCAGGCAGAAGCCAAATCAGAGTCGGGATGCTCCCGCCACTGCACACAATTACCTACCAGGTTTTACCGTTGCAAAACCCTGGGAAACAATAAGCCTAATTTGGAGCATTTTGCCCTTGTCAGAAAACAGCAGCAAATTCTGCAGAAGCACATTTAAAGGACAATTGTTGAATCTGGGTCAGGCAGCAACGCGCATGTTTTCCGAGGGTTTCGCAGCCAGCGGAGCTGCCACCAGGTGTCACCAACTTCTTGATCAACGCAGATCAGAGCTGAAAATGCTTTTATCAGGCCGTTTATTACTCAAGGCGACGATATTCACACATACCACCAAGATACCCAGACAAAACGGCCACTTCCCCCTCCAAAACCAGATGCTCTTTGTCTCTGTTCTTGTAAAAAAGCTTTGAGTACAGTTGCCTCTGAATAATTATGTTTGCAGTCATTCCTACAGCCTGCCACCTTACAGAAAAAGGGAATGTAAACCAACCATTAGGTTTAACTCTTGTTCCCATGCGGGACATGAGGGATGTAGGACTGAAGCCTGTCCTAGCCCACGGGGAAACCCAGTATTACAGCCTTTGCTTTACTATCAAAAACCAGCCCACAGAAGAGTTATGGTCCAGATTTCCAGAAGGGAACTGGTTTGGATTAATCCCATAACTCCAGCTGAGGAGGAGTTAGTCCCTAGATGTGTAAAGCAAGGTGTAAGACATGAGCGTTAAAGGGTACCTTGGAAAAAAGTGATAACTGTAAAAAGCACAGTTACCTACCCAGGCATCTAGAGCAAACAGTGCTGAGACAGAGATTTCCTATGTCAAATCAAAATAACAAAAGTGGGAGCAATGGACAGATAAAAGCTCATATGGGAAAAATCATCTTTCCAAAGAGTCCCATATCTTCATGTTACCTGCATGACTCTACACCAAACTTAAGCTAAGATCTTCATACCAAACCTGCAAGGAACTCTTCAAGATTTTAAATTGTTTTTAAAAATCTGAAAATTTTCAATTCAGTGCAAAGCTGCAAGTAAAAATGCCTCCAATCTGTATTGATTTCAAACAAGCTAGGTAAAATTTGCAGACCAGCCTTGCCTGACAGCAATGCAAAATCTCAAGGGTACTGTAAAAGGTGTCAAAAACCCCCCTTGTAATCTGGGACAGCAGAGATTTTGACAGTCTGAAAAGGAGAGGTGCTACCTGTGGTTTTAGAACAGGCTTATTAGCTGAATTGCACAAAAAAATGCACATCATGCCTTTGAGCCCATGGAACGTTTCACACTGCACATTCTGCTGCAAAAAATATAATACACCATGGAGATGTGCAGTGAGGGAGGCAGAAATGACCCAGGTTGGGCACTGCTCCTGCAGCGGATCTGGGAGGCATCTTCCTCACAAGCCCAGGATCAGGTCCTCTGCATCAATAGAATGCACAGAAATGGCTGAGCAATTTTGTCAGTGAAGGCACCTTCTCCTCTGACAGCGCCCGGCTCAAACAGGCAAAGAGGGCTTGTGTTCTGCTTTGATTTTGCATCTCGTTATCCCACTCTTCACTGTGAGCAGATGTGAGGAGGGCTTTTCACTTTTGGAGCATTGCTGTATCCAGAGTGGGTAGAAAATACTGCACAACACCAGAAAACTGCCCAAATACATCGAAGTGTATATCCTCTTTTCCCTTAACCTACTGGTTAACCTAGAAGCAATTCCAGACCTCCTCCTCTACCGATTTTTTGTTTTTCTTGCTGTATGATGAAACCCAGCTTTGTTAGTGATGTCAATAGGGGAGGAAGGTTGTTGCATCATTAAATTAGTCATGTGGACTCAGGAACCTTGCACTAAATTCCCAGCTCAGACACCAATTCCCTGCACAAGCAGACCACAGCCTTTCCTGCCTCTTGCTTTTCATGCATGAAACAGAGGTGGTGGCTGTTTCTCCAGCCTATAAAAGCAGGGAGGATGTTTGGCAGCACTTACAACAAATCACGTTTCAATACAGCGAAGGGTGAAGTGAATGCCTAACCCATACTGAAGGGTTTAATTGTGTTTTTATCAATGGTGAGGCATTGCAAGTCAAGAGCTGTGACAATATACCCTAAATCATACAGGATTACTACATTGTGTCAAACAAACATATAATTAAGCAGCTTTAATATGTTAACAGTTTGGAATCAGATTTGTGTTGTATTAGGCTAATAGAATTGGTCCCCATTAAATCCTGATCAATTGCTCAACTCTTTTTGTTTATTTAGACTTTTTTTTCCCAGAAATTTAAAAACATAAATCTAATTCTCAGCAGAACATGCACGTGCTGTAGGGCAGGATGAATTCATCAAGATATCTGGGCACGTGGATAAACCAAGTGCAGCTTAACTGGTTCAACCACACAATGCAGAACTAAACCCTCTAATCCCCTGTGATGAGATTTTTGTGCTGTACGAACACAGAGGGTACCACAAGAAAAGATGATGGATCTGGAAAGTGAGGTCCTGTGGCACCTCTCCATGTGTGCAAAGGATGCTAAGCACCCTGCGGCTTCACACACCCCTAGGACCAGTATTGGAGCCCAGCACCACCTTACATTGCAGACACAGGTAACAGAGGGAATGCTGCTTTTGTAGACAAAAATGCAAGCGTGCAAGGCACAGATGCACGTAAAACCTGCTGCTATCCAACCCATGCTGTCCAAGCTTTAAATACAGGGCTTTAGGGATCACCCCCATCATGAGAGCAATGCTGAGATGTCTGCACGTGTTCACCACGAATGATCCAAAATGCTGGTTTGCACTATAGCCGTGTTTGTGAGCCAGCTCAGAAAGGGTCTTTATTTTCCATTCGTAGATTACGCTTAAGAATGACTACATGGAAGCATCCAACTGAAAATACCTGTGAATACTGGGCCAAGGAGGTGAGCCAAGGGCCAGCCCATATTGCTGATGACCTGTACAGCACTGACGAGATCTAATCCAGCCTCATTTAGCGTAGCCTACTCCTGACACATCAAAAACACAAACTGCAGCAGGGCGACATCTTGTCCCATTAAGGTTTGGTACAGATGTCAAACTCAGAGGTGATGTTTCAAATCCAGATTCCTACAGCCACCCACACATGCACTCTCTACTTAATTTCTATATATTTGTGCACATGTGTGTGAGTATATATATTCCTCCTACATATACATACTCTCAATAGTCTACACACAGATGTATTCTGTATTGTAGCAGTGCAATGGCAAGATTTTACTTCTTTAGTTAACCTAGCTAAGGCAAAATCACGCATTATAGACGCAATCTCCTTTAAGCCAATTCTGTATAATAAATTTAGACAAAATCAATGTATATTTGTCTTAAACTAGATCAATTGTGCACATTTTTCTATATCACTGCAAACAGTAATTTTAACAGTTAATTTAAGCTGATAAATAATGCAGTCTCTAACAAGACAATTTCTGAAGTTATTGTCTTCATTCAAGGCAGCATTCAGACAGCTAGAGAGAGATTTGATTTACATTGTGTGAGCACTAGTGAGTCACTCAAGCACTCATAAAGCAGACTACACATGCAGAAGTTAAGTGCCAAAGAGCTAATTCATCACGGCCTTTCTGAGACAAATCCTGCAGAGCAGAAGGCAGGATGCTGTAGTCACCTGACATGTGGACATTGAGCTTTTATTCATGGCAAGATGTTATTCTCAGTACAGAGTACCAGGCCCTAAGTTACAAAGCATAAATCCTGATCCACAGTGTTTATGCTACTGGGGACAAAAAGTCTGCTTAGAAATATGCCGGGAAAATGTCAAGCAATGAGCTACACGTGATGGAATGACATGGAGACGATGGGGTTTGTGCTGAGAGTAAAATGGCAAAACACAGAATGTAAATAGGTTTGGACGGCACTGTTTTTTCCAAAGCCTGAAGCTCAAGCACACAACACTAAAAAGAAAAACCACTTGCATCTGTTTTGTTTATGATGGAGTCAGATTTTTTTTGTCTGCTATCAAGCACTTATTGATGTGTAGCTCACCAAGATGAAAATATTTTGTGGCAAAGACATCGGTGAGCATCTTTGTACCAGCAGAACACAATACTGTGCCAAAGAAATACGGTATAAACACTTCACTTATATTGGTATTTACAACACGCAGCTGTAAACGACACATAAAAAACATGGCCACAGGCACTTACCTTCAAGGGTAGCTTCAGGGACGTGTCATTAACATGTCTTTGCTGACCATTTGGAAAGCCTGAGCTGCAGCTATGCTGGCAGACAGCTATCCAGTGCAGCTCTACCTCCCCTTGTTTTCACCACTTTCTGATGGCCAGGTTTGTTTTCTCATTAATATTAGCTGCAAAACTAGTACTGGACACAGTGCTGCACACATGGGTAGTTTCCCCTGAGTGACAGGAGGCTCCTCTCGATTTGGGAAGGCACCTTTGGTAGGGTGCACTCCCTCCTGACTGCTCTGCTCCCACAGCTGATACAGAGCAACCTTCTGCTCTTGGAGGGGAAGAGATGGACCCACGAGGAGGCATCGTGTGAGCCCATACTCCCCAAACCTCGGCATTTCTCCCAAGATCACCTTCTGAATCCTATTTCTTCCCAAAAGGTGACAGCCTGACCTTCACTCCTCCTTACCTTTCCATTTCCAATTGGCCACATGGGCAGAGCCAAGGTTCCAGAGCTGTTGGCTCCTTGGTTTTGTCTTTCCATTTTCAAATGCCTCAACATCTCTTTGCTCTTCAGCAGATGAAGCCATGTGTCTCACTGGGACTGTGACAGCAGTGCCATCAGCCACGTCCTTCTGAAAGCTTCAGCTAGTGGGGAGCAGTAGTGGGAGATTATTTCCTTAAGAGCTCCCCCAAGCACTGTTGGGACAGCAGAAGATCCATCTTCCCATCAACAAGGGACCAGTTGACTGAGGCTCAAGAGGAACTGCCATTGACTTTCAAAATATGCTACAGGTCTATACTAGCCATTTACTTTTCCATTAAAATTGGAGTAATGTATTAAGCGATGCAGCTGGAAAGGAATTTCCCGAAAAACTATTATTGTGCATGTGTGTTTCCCCCTTAAAACTTTGATTTGTCATAAATCATTACAGACAGGAAGGATGACATGTTCTGTACAGAAATTTTTACATTGTCAAAATTCTTGTTCCGAAGTTTTCACAATGAACAGTTTTGGTTGAAAATTACTATGTTACAAAATTTTAACACGCATAAAAAAGAAAGTATAATGGATCAAAATCCAACCCAAACATGTATTGTTTGATGGTAAAGAGCCTTTAAATCACCAATATTAAGACTCTGCCGCTTTCAATAAATCAGATGGGGTCTCAGTTTGGAAAGGAGAAGGAGGGAGCCTCTGATATCACCAAAACACTAACAAAACAAAGAAAAAATCCAACAAAGTCAAAATAAACCACTTTCTTATCAATACCAGAAGCTTGAAGTAGCATTTTATTTGTGTTTATATACCGTGAAGACATCCAGGTGAGACTGATTATTAAGTACTCAGTGTCACAGGCTCAGAAGTAATGTCTTCTAGGTAACAAAGCGTTTATGAAGACAAACCTGCATCACAGTTTCATTCATACTGAAATCCAAGGTAATGAGCTGGTATAACTGACAACTCCATCTTTTTTGACATATTTGTAATTTGCTTTAGAAAACTAATGCAAACACAAAGTAAAAATGTTCACCATAGAGGATAAAGAAACACAGGATCAATGTCTTCCACTCCCCTCAGCTGGGGGCGACACGTTCCCTCAAACACAGTATTTAACTTGGCATTTCTAAATTATTCACTGTTATTACTATTTTTTTTTCCTAAATACACATCAAGGTATTACTTCCCAAATTACTGCCTTCTGTTCTTAGTTACCTGTAATTTCCGTCTGCCACAGAAGTCAGTGCAGACACGTGGAGCTGAATGCGGGAAGCATGTGGGACTGTCTGCCCATGAACCCCACAGCCCTCAAGATGCCAGCTGCGGGAATACTCCAAAAACCCATCACGAGAGCTGCTGCCCATAGCAAAGGAGTCAAGATCAGACAGAGAGGAAGGGAAACTGAATCACAGAGCAGTCACTTCGCAGGAATCACCCAGAAGACATGGGTGAGGCATTCTGGCCATCGGCCTGATGGATGCCACCACGCCAAAGAGCAGGTTGTACAATTAATACACCACCTCGCACGTGGCTACAGCCTCTACAGAACATATTGCTTAAACGAGTGCCAATTGTTTGGCACTCACGAGAAGCTTGGCCAAGGCCCGTTAGAAGATGCTGTTTGGAATCATGGTGATGTATCATCCTTTTCGCACAGTATTTTTAGAACTATCTGTGATTTCTAGCCCTTTCCAGGCTAGAAAAAAAATCCCTATTTGGCCATAATGGGCACATGTCAAGGAAAAGCAACGACCATTGTACTATGAATATGTAGCAAGTGCTGGTACCCTTTTGCTGTAAACAGAGGGAGCAGAGAACCGGAGCATTTGGATCCAGATCTTCTCCCTTCAGGTACCAACTTAAAACACTTCACAACAGCTAAAGCAGCACAAGGATTCCACATTCAGTTCTGAACTTCTCCCTAACCTTTGTAGTGGCATTAGCATAAGGCAAGGAGACATATTTTGACTCCCATCTGTGCAAATCCTTCCCGTGCTGCAGAATCAACATTCTGTCAACCAATTATTTTATGCTGTATCACAGCACCGGCGGGGAGGAGAGGGGAGATGAGGGGGAATCATCACACCTACAATCAAAAGAGCAAGGTTTTGCAACATAGCGTGTACTAAAGATGTCTGTCTTAAGTCAAACTAGCAGCCATATTTTATTGAAGAAGCATGTAAACAAATCTGGCACATTCATTATAAAAAAAAAAAAAAATTGTGTACCTAGCATGTTCATCACATTTCAGATATTCCATTCCTCCCTCCCCAGTGAGCTCCATGGAGACAAGTCAATCACAGTTAACCATCTGGTAATCCTTAGCCCAGGCTGTGCAGCTGCTACCTACCATTTTTAATCAGGGCTATGTCTTCCATTCATGCTAAATAGGAGGCATGAACAGCTGCTTGGCCAACACTTTCAAGCAAGTGCTCTCTCTCTCTCTCTCTTTAGTATTCCTGGCTTCTCTTCCTTTCAGCTTTACATTTTGCCCATGTTTTACAAGCTTTCACTTCGAGGGGGGGGAAAAAAAAGTAATAGTGAAACAAGAGGAAAACATTTCTGATAGTTAAATCTTTAGAGGGAATATTTGCCCTAAACAAGTTGCTGGGGGACAGACTGCAATCACGGTCTCTGCCTTTAGAAAGTGAAAATCAGTGTGTCCATGGAAATGTGTTGTTTTGTTCTGTTTTTTACCTACAAAGCCCTGCAGAACGGCGCTCCGTTGCACATTTCAGGTAGTGAAGTTTCAAGCATGTACAAGGTAAGATAAATTTAAATCATGAATACAGGAATTCAGTTTTTAAATGGCCACAGTAATTTCTCTAGCTTGCAGGGAGGGGCTCCTGTAGGCTTTTCAGTATCCCAGCACCCAAGCAGAAGCCTCTCTGCCTCCAGGAGATGCAGGGCAAGGGCACATGCCCCATATCGAAGGCTTGTTGTCCAAAATCACCACCAAATGAGGTTGTCTCACCTGCTTTGCTTAGATCCAGAGGAGCCACCTCCCCTGTGAACCACGTCTTAAACTTCTCCCATTGTCCAAAAAACTTCAGATTTATTTTTGCAGGAAGTCCAACTTCTATGGCAGCCAACCACCTTTTCCAGAGATCTTAATATTGTAGCATCAGCACAGCAATATTCCAGCTGCGACTGCTCCGGACAGCAGCACGTATCCTGCTCAAATGACTGACACCAGTCCAGCTCCACTCTGGACTCACATTAGCAATCCCTCATTCTCTCTCTTCCAACCATCCAGAAGAGTAACTGTAAATGTCTTACTACAATAACATGAAAAAAATCAACTTTTATCCATTGCAAATGACATAATTGCTGCAAAGTCAAGAAGATGGTCATGCAGTGTATGGTAATGTTACGTAGTAGAAATGACTCAGAGAGAATTGGTACCCAACCCAGCGTGATTTCCACCTGGATTTTGCAGGTGCAGACACGGAAGTGTTTTAATAGTTGAGCCTGCCTGTTTAGGTGAACTCCTCCAGCACAGGCAGCTTTTTATGAAACATTTCTTTGCAATTGTTTTTTCCTGAAATTCTCCTTCAGCCAAGAGATGGCACTACTTATATCGGCCTTTTCAGAAGAGTGGTACTTTGGAATAAGGAAATTGCCCATTACCTTCACACACCGCGAAACAAAAACAGTCACAATTTACAACCAAATACCATTGTTATAGATGGTGTTATAACACCACAGAATATGTTACCTGCTCAACTGAACAACAGGCAAAACCATCAAGAAGGTCACGCTGAAAATAACAATAAAAAACCACACACAATGCTATACCTCTTAGAAAATGTTTTTATTGATGACATGGCATTGGGAAGGTACAATCTTGCATGGGCAAGTCTATCAGTTTGCCTCAACAGAAAATAAACAGAGGACATTTTCAGTACAGAACATTGGCAAAAAGGTTAACATAATCATAGCCCACCAAGAATTCAGCATTTAACTTCTAAGAACTTGCCACAATTAAAAGAAAAAAAAAAAAAAGTGACAGATTACTGCTTCATCTTGTGGAGGGAAAATTCCTACAAAGCATATGAGAGCAAATTGTAAGAGAAAACAAAAAGGGTCTAGAAACGTGGCAGAAGGACCCTGTGAAAAAATAGCTCTAGGATAACAAGTGCCATCAAATCAATAAGGTCCATTTCTCTATGCATACACACACATAAAACCACTACAAACATTCTGTTTTAATGGCATTTTAGAATTTCACAGGGCACAAAAAAGTTTTCACTGCTGTATCAGTGAGCATAGATTGGAAAAATCTTCCAGTTTCTCTGTTACAGATTGAAAAATATGAACCCTACGTTAGCCCTTTTGGGAAGTTTTGTTTCACCAAAAATCCTCCCTATGTGTGATGGACCGATGTACATACATTTCCAGGCAATGATCAGGCTGCTGGCAGTGAGAATGGGGCAAAAAAGAGGAGCATGAGGAAGAAAAATGGACAGTGAAAAGCAGAATTAGGGATGATCCTTTGGGGGGAAATGCATAATACAGTGGAACAGTTTGCTACCCACAAACTAAACTGGAACTATGTGCTGCACATACCAAAGCGGCCTCTGCTGAAGTCTGTCTTCTGCTTGTAGGTATATATTCCCAGCCTACAAATTCTGCATATGTTCTCTGATAATGCCCTTCCCCCTGTGCATCCCTCCATGTTATGGAAGTGAATAAAATTTAAATTTAGGAGAGAAAACACTGTAAGAGCCAAAAAAAAATTTACTGACACAACAAGCAGCACCAAACCAGAGGAGTATCAGGAAGCCATGAGAGCAAACGGATTATATGGTACTTGCTCTGATTGTGCCAGCTGCTCTACCCCCTGGACAGGCAACACTGAGAACAATGATGCTTTTCCAGAAGTGATGATGTGGCAGAAACTCAGCAGCACCACATGAACAACTTCTATACAAACTACCACATGCCAAATAAAGTGCAGAAAACACCTTGCGTGACTGAAGAGCAAGAGATTTCCTCAGTCACTGTAATGCTACAAAGATGTAAAAAGCTAAGCTTTCCAGCCAAAATAACTCTTCTGTATTATCCTAAGCAGCAATGCCCATGCTGTAGCCGGTGGTTGCTATTTCTGGCAGAAAAGCTGATTCTGATACTGTTAAGCCAAAAGGGACCATCTTTTCTGATAAGGAACCACTTCCCTGAGCCTTTGACTGCACTGTTACAAGACAAGGCAAGTGATGTTACCCCTTCCCCAAGCAAGGGATGGCTCCTATAATTAGGGAAAGCTTATGGCACTTAAACCCCTTGACAGGCAAGTGAAATCAGTAAAGTACCATTAATCCTCACAGCAGTTAATTCAGTGTGGAGCGAGACCTGGACGGACACACATCCACAACTGCAAAGACTCAGAATGGCTACGTGCTTCCATACGGGCAGAAAATGCACAAATACGGGATCTGCTGGGATGCTGAGCACAAAACCTATGCACTGAAGGGCTTGGATTTAACAATCCAACCTTGTGCTTTTTCCTCACAAAATAACACCTCACTGGGAAAAAAAACTCATCTTTACACAACATAGTCCAAATAAAAGGATGCATTCTTCTTTATATTTATTCCTGAATAAAAAACAGCTTGGCATCTTTGTTGGTTGAGACAAAAACAAACCACAACCTGCCAGATGTGAGCTATAATAATGGTGGTGGTGACGATTTGGGGCATTTTTTCCCCCAAGTATACTAGTTATGAAACAGAGAGTGAAAGGACTGAAAGAGAATTTCAGCATCTTTAATTAAGAAAACAGAATGAACTAGAAATCTGGAAAAATAACTTGTGACTAATATGCAGATTTTATCAGCTTGTGGATCGGAAGCCACAGTTTGCTGGAAGTTGCCTCCTTTTTTGTAATTTTCCTCAGATGAAAAAGGCACTTGTGCTCTCTCTCTAACTGAATGCTTTGCCTCCATGTGTTCTGCAGCATATGCTCAAGTTTGCAGTTACTATTGATAGAATTGTAAAGAATTGCAATTCTTAAAATTTTACTAAAAAATCTGTTTAAGCTCAAATGCTGTAGAATTTAAATTCTAATTCAGATATTCACAGTCAAACATCAGACCTGGGACCTTCCCTTGCAAAATTACTACCATACATGGAATTCCATTTAAATAAAGGCTATAATAACGCAGGCATTTAGACTGGGGCCTCACCGGAGCCTGTGTGCATGCGTGAAACCTGGTGAAGACAACAAAACAGTAGAAATATCCAGATTATTTTAGGCCAAATGTCCAGTGGGACACTTGAAAACTGCTAATTGGGAAGAAGATAGACAGATGACTTCAGAGCAAGAATAGAAGTCTGCTCTGTGATCATTAGCTGAAACCCTTGGAGCGTTCACATGAATAACAGAGGGAACCAGCTTAGGAAGAGAGCGTGGCCTGGAAAAACAAAGCCCCGCAAGTGAAGGATGCCCGCGCTCTACGTACGTCTCCATATCAAGCATTTCTTGAACCCACCAGCCCCTCTGCTAAGACAAGAGAAGCTAAATTCATGGTTAATAACCTGCAAAAGGGACAAACCCTGTATCACACATAAGATTACTCTGCAGGATTTGGTCTTATAATGACTGTCAGAGTTTTCTGTAGGGGTTGAACCCTTGGTTCTCTCCCTCCGAAATTTTTTTTTTTTTAAAAAAGCATCTGCTAAATTGCCAAGGCACTAATGCTGATGGACTTCAGAGAGCATCTCTTGAGGCTCTGTACCGTCAGCAGTAGATTTGGTCCCCCTGTGGCAGCGACCGTGGCTGCCAGAACATTGCCCCCACCCCGGGTGTTGGTGCTGCTCTGGGAGTTTTGGGGGAGAAAGAGCGGGAGCTGGTTCATGTGGGACCAGTCGACAGGGCAGCTCTGGTCCGGCCATTACCCACCTGTGACTCTGCAGCTGTGCCACAGGAGATGATGGGATGTGCCACGAGCGAAGTGCAGATAGGGCACTACACTGCCCACTTCCATGTTTCTTCCTTCTGCTCTGATTTGAGACTTTTGCAAGACATTTCCATCAGCAAATGCTAATTATGCCGAACTTAGATCACATCAGTGTACCAGAGCATATAACTTTGCATAGGAAAACTGATTTCCATGTTATTAGGCATGCAATAAACAAAAGGCACCGCAAATAGGAAAGATACGCATCTAGCCATAGAATTATTTTGTTACACTCAAACACTGCAACTATGAATTAGACCTGGAAACAAAATTTCCATTTCCTAGGCTTTTTTCTAAAGCACCATCATATGGATATAGATGCAGATATACAAGCTCATGCAACCTCTGAGTGACTAAAGCTATGATAATACATATGACTGGGTAAGAAACATGATACTGTCGCTCAGTTAACAACATCATAGGTGAGCGTGTAACACAGAAATGTATTCCTACGGAGCGTGAAAATATGTTAACTCCTTGATGCTCTTCACAATCCATTATCAGCTAGAGAAGGCACGCTATAATATCCAAATCCTGAGTGTCAAAGATTAAAGACATTATACACAGCCATAATCAATTTTAATTACATTGCTTCATCCACAATCACCCTCTAAACAGGTCAGGAGCTAATTGGATCAATAAATAAATTCCCATCAAGTGCAACGAGCTGCATATTCAGCAGGATAAGTTATCCCCGCCTATGGCTACAGAAAAAGAGTTTGTTCTCAGCATTACCAGGACAAGATCACTTTTGAATTGGCTTAAGCTGCGGATCATGGCATTGCCAGCACATTGCTTCCCAAGGCTCGCTGCAAAGGGCAAGGCTTTCAGATTGGCGGCAGATAGTTTGTGTACTCAATGCAGTGGTCTTCATTATATTCAGTATCTGAAGCATAAAACATTCAACAACAGGACATTTTAACTCCTAAAACCAGTCAATTATGTTTGCTGAATTAGACTGTGTGACTGAGTTGGTAAGTGCAATGAAGGAACAAGAGTGAAACAAAAGCCCTGTTTAAAATAGGTTGCTCCTTCAGAAAATTTTGTAATTACACACTGCAAATGCATTTGCATGTTCAATGAGTAATACATGTTTCTTGTGATGAGAAAGCCTGGAAAAGCTTAATCAAAGCCTAGCTTATCAGCAAAGGCTAATTGGCTTCCATAGTGCATCATCCAGCAGAATCTAGCATCAGTGCAAGCTTCGGCAACCATTACTTGGCAGAAAATCCCAATTTATTTTGATAACAGAGGTCTTACCTCCAGGGGTTTCCATGACCACACAATCAGGTGGTGCATCAGTGGCCCATCCCATGCCTTCCAGTCAGCATCACCCAGTTAATCAACTAGACAGCCTAGAAAGCTGGGAAATGACCACGATGCAAAGAATAATTTGGGAAGTAAGCAAGGTACAGGGGTGATACATAATGAGTGGAAACCTTTTTCTTTTAAGAAAGACAGCAAAATAAAAACTAATTAATAAACTGCCATGAGTAATGCAACCCAAAAATGCAAAATAATGATGGACTGAAGTTTTCCCTACAGCAAGCTGTCATCTCAGTTTGTGAACTGAAAGGCTGATTTCCCCACTGTTATGCAAAGAAATGGCCCCTTTTTTTTTTTTTTTTTTTAAATTTAGACTTCATATTTAGCTGCTGAGTCTTCTTTACACTGAGGTGGGTTTGCTGGCAAGGAATAAAGCCAACCCTTCTCTTCCTGGGCATGATCTGCCTGCGATAATATTCTGGGGAAGCACATCTTAGTACTTTTAGACTTGGATTTCCACCAGGATGACACATGAAAACAAATGACAAAATCTAAAGAAAGTCAGACCTTATGGGGGACGGGGATTAGCCACATCTTATATAAAGATGAATTTATTCATTTAACACTTCATCTGAAATCATCTTGCATCTGTGGCACAGCTTGAAATCATTATCATCAACCTAGAAGAAAGTATCACAAGGTATCATCGGTTTGGGGCAAGTCAACAGCAAGGAGCTAGAACCAGAATTTGTTGCCATACTAAGCCTAGCATGCAAGAAATATTTTTGTCATTCCAATTCATTACTAATTCAAAGGTGAAGAATCAAATCCCACCAGGATCACCTGTAAGCATTTTGTGGCTATTTGCCACCAGGTCACAGCAAAATGCTATCTTCTCGGAGTCTCAAACAGCTATCAAAAAAAAGCATGTATTGTACAGTGCAAAGAGAGCTCTGTGTTATAAATTCATCAACAGAGCACTTCATTGTTGAGAAGCTGGGCTAATTAGCTCTGCCCCATTGACAGCATCACCTTAGGGTCCAACTTGTCCCCTCCACATGGCACTGCCTGGTGTTGAGTAAGTCCATCCAGAGCCAGCCAAGGCATATTTGGATGACACATGGTGTATGCCCTACTAGTGTTTGTCATTCAAATCACCCAGCTACAAAACTCCAACCACAATGGTTAAACACAAGCAAAACAATCTCATTTTGTGCTTCAGAAGACCAAGTAAGAGTCCCCTCACAGTCTCTAAATCCAAGTGGCAGACCTGGGCGATTAGGACCGCGTGTTTCCTAGGTGATAAGCCTTTCATTTTTCTGGAAGACATCTGAAATAGAGCACAGGAAGATTAATCCTCCCCAGAGAAGGGAGAGTTCACTGGCTAATTTCTCTTGCATTTAGATGTAATAATTAGGCATATTGATTCTGCTGCTTTGTTCCTTACCATTATAGTGAAATAATTAAGACAACTTCAAGGAAATATTTGAAAGCTCATTTCACATCGTCTCTTCAAACGTGGGCCACCTAACACTTATGTGCACACTCAAAGGGAAAAGCAAAGGCAGAATCTCGCCTTATTTATCTCCATAATTCATCAGGCACCAACTTCAGGCAGCAAAGTGCTGCCTCAGGCTTCACTCCATTTGCTGCCTATCATGACTATGAACAGCAACACAAATGACATCCATCTGGTGCGACCAAGACACACATTGCTCTGCTAAGATCTCACAGCAGCAGCTTGTTATCGAGGGGGGCTGGAGAGAAGCTGACCCCCTCCAAGAGTTACAAAGAAAAAAAAAGCAGTATCTGTAATTCCCCTTGCAGAGCCTCACGGTAGCATTCTTGCAAAATATTATGCAAATTTTATTTCTAGTTCAAATTTTAAAGTTTAAGATTCTTGGAAGATAATGCTGAAGTGTCTACGCTGAAGGGCACTCATCATCTCCATTCTCTCAGAGGGCAGCACAACCAGGTTTTTCAAATACAAGTACGAAATGATCCATGAAGGGCTGAGTCTTTGCACCACATCCACAGGAGGAAAAGGTACCCCTGAGACAAATGGTTTGGGGGTTCCCTGATGGTCCTCAGGGATGTACAGCTTGACTGAATGGATCAGAGCCTGAACTGCATATGCTGTGCATATCTGCATGGAAACTCAGGGAGAGCCCAAACTGGAACAATTATTAGAAGGATGAATGAAGACATTAAAGATGTTAAAGGTTCTGAGAAAAGCCACTTAAATTTAAAAGGATTTTCTCATGTCTAATTCAACATTACTAATTCAACAGTTGATAAGAGTTCTCTGATCTCTCCAGCATGTCTCAGATTTAAATAATTTTCAGCAATTTTGTATTAAATAGCCTTTAAAATATTAATCTTATAAAAACACAGGGAAATGCATATGCATTTTAACACATACTTCCTTCAAAAATACCACTAAGCCCAGCTGATATAAAATCATAGTGTCCCAGGTGCTGAGGGGCAAAGGAGATGATTGAAAAGAAAGAGCTCACTCCCCCAAAAGCATGCAGATATGCTGTCCTGGAGTATGACACCAGATGTATTACATGTGGATGAGCATTTAGATCCAAAGTGAGCACCCAACTTCCCAGAAGTGAGGCATTTACTGCAGACTATGATCGCTAGAGTATCTTGACCCAAGAAGTGAAGTCACAGCCTTCTCCAACTTTTCCCTTTGTGCAAAGCTCCCTCAGACCCTCGTGAATGATGTAGCTCTGGCACAGTATTAGCTATTAACATTTAACAGGCGTCTCCTGCATCTAGTGGTCACTCTGACAGCAGGGGACCGATGTTTACGACTGAACACTTCAAACAGAAATCTTAGATGTGGCTACCTCTCAGGAGGAGAAAACATCTGAAGAATGTGTTTTTCTGATATTTATATTCCCTTAGAAATGAAGTGTTTTCTGTATGACTCACATCCATGTTTTTCACTTGTGTTATTTTTAAACTTCGAGATCTAGCACTGATTGGAGTGCAAAAAAGTGTGACTTTTCTCCTGTCCTACCCCGAAGGGCCTGTCAGCCAGGTACAGGTGACAGTAGGAACTGGGAACAGGTCATCTCCAGGTTTTCTGTGGGGACAGGAAGTCCAAAAGAAATAGCTTTGGGATTTATGAACGTCAGTCATGTGAGACTAAAATCTAGCAGGTTTAATGAAAAAGAAGTACATAAAACCCATTTCCCATGAGAACATCATGTATATTTGAAAAGAAACAGGAAAACCCACCGAGAGTACGGGCTCCTTTCTCTCCCCTCCACCCAAGAATATCTCTACAGTCTAAATCAGAGCTAAATGAAAAAACTGCAACGAATTAAACAAACAATTCAAGGATATACTCTCATGACAAGTGATTCTATGTAGACTGTTGACATGGATTTCGTCCCACTGCATATCCCTTCTCAAATTCAGCATGCTCATACAAAGGCATCAAGGAGAAACATGTGTCTGTCACAGCTACGTGGTGGGGGCTGCACCCAGAGTGTCCAGGCCTCGAAGAGCCAGAAGATGTGGAAAAGAAATACAACAAATAGTGATAAAAGAGTTTCAATGCTTTCAAATTGCTTCTGAGTCCAGCTTCTCTTTCAGCTTGGAGAAAGCTGAGGGCTTCCTTGCTGGAGCAAGGCTCACCGTAAAATCTTGTTGGCTGGGCTAAAATGTGTTTGACATCAGGTAAATGTAAATGCTGCCT
This sequence comes from Pampusana beccarii, assembly GCA_013399365.1. NCBI lineage: Eukaryota > Metazoa > Chordata > Aves > Columbiformes > Columbidae > Pampusana > Pampusana beccarii. The sequence goes on along the minus strand of VWYH01004902.1, from coordinate 594,916 downwards.
TCCTTAAATACAGTTTAGTTCCTTTACAGCATCATTCAAGAGACATAAATGCCAACCTCAAGCTCAAACACAACCAGCTGTTCAAAGGAAAATCATGGGCAAGATTTTGCTCTGGGCAGAAGGATTTTGCTCATGGTTTTGCAAAACTTTTTTTTCTGCAGGAGCTAGAGAGAAGACAAAAGTTCAGGTAGAAGAACCACACAAGCAGCCAGAACAACAATAAAACCTGGGAACTTGAGAACAGTTAACAGAGGGGTTTCGGAGGCTGTGGAAGTGCTGTCCCTCACTGGATGCAGGAGCACACCAGGCTCCTCTGTACGGCTAGCGCAAATGAAGTACACTGCAAAAAAATACCTGCAGCAACTTCTTTCAAAAGAACCTGCAAAGGTCTGAAAATTTGGCTAATGATTCAGATCAGGCAGGCAACATGATCACAGAAATCCATTCAGAGTATACAAAAATTTCTCCAGTTCTTCAAGTGACAGGGAATACAGTTTTCCTTGCAGTAACCAGGAACAGTACAAGATAAGAGTTTAAATACATTTCCATTCAGATAAGTTATCTCTTCCCCTCCCCACCAGCAGCTTTTAAAAGATGCATCTTGACCTTACAGCACTGGAGGGCTTTTTCTTCTCAGATTTTTAATTCACTGGCATCATGAAGACCTTTAGCAATTTAGTGTGAAGAGCACTTTCTCTTCGGATTGCCCTGCTTTGAGCCAGTTTGTACATTACGGTTACTTCATTACTTACATTGCATTACACAGGGGCAAACGAAGCAGCCGCGCTCCTGTCTGTGGCAGATGTGCCCCAGGGCTGGCAGAAGCCAGATGTTTCCCAGGGCCCCACATCAGGTGCAGAGGCTGGGCTGCCTGGCAGTTCTACCCCAACTGTCCCTCTGCTGTGTTGAGCCACACAACGCACGTACCCTCACGCTAGCTTGAAAGCGGGGTAAATCAGGGAAATACTGCTGAGAAGGTACCCACATCATCAGGCTACACAAATCAAGGTGCTGCAATCTGCAAAGCAAACAAACAATGAAACCCAACAAAATAAAACTTGTGGGAAACATCCAAATTCTGTTGAACGATGGAAGAAACACCAGAGGGACCAGAATGTATTTCTTCCTGCTTTTTGCTGTGATGATTGCAGCTATTTAGAACCATTTTGATTGGAAAAGACCTTTAAGATCATCAAGTCCAACATTTAACCTAGCACTGGCACTACACCATGTCCCTAAGGACCTCAGCTACATGTCTTTTAAACCCCTCCAGGGATGGTGACTCCACCACTGCCCTGGGCAGCCTGTTCCAATGCCTGACAGCCCTTTCCATGAAGAAATTTTTCCTAATATCCAATCTGAACCTCCCCTGGTGCAACTTAAGGCCATTTCCTCTCATCCTATCTCTTGTTACTTGGAAGAAGAGACCAACCCCCTCCATGCTCCAACCTCCTTTCAGGTAGTTGTAGACAGTGATAAGGTCTCCTCTCAGCCTCCTGTTCTCCAGGCTGAGCAGTCCCGGGTCCCTCAGCCATCAGACTTGTGCTCCAGATCCCTCACCAGCTTCCTTGCCCTTCTCTGAACTCACTCCAGTCCTCCTGCAAGTCACTGGGACATAAGCCAGACCCCTCAAACCCTGAAGCTGTGCTTCCCACGTGTGGTTTTGGTGACAGTTTCACACGGGGCTGAGAGTCACAAACTTCAGGTTTAAGCAACTGTGACCAACAAACATGCAAAGTTTTCACCCTGTTACTCAGTTACAGTCTAACAAAATGGCATCTTGGCCAGAAAATCCCATGGGTTTTCTTCGCAAATGTTTAAAGCAGAGCACTCCCACACCTCGTTGGCCAATTCCTGACCGCTGCTTCTGCGAGTGTCTCTTCTCCCTGAGCTCTTCCCATCTGCACATGCTACACATTGGCTTTATACATCACATACAATACAGGTGGTAAAAAACAGAACAGACTGCAAGAAGCTCACTTTACTCTTTGAAGGCACCTGCACTTTCTCGGTAACGCAGTAAGCTGATGAAATGCCAGGAGGCCAGTCTATAGGGAATACATGAGCGCTATACATGGCACATCGAATCCGATTTCACTGCGTACCACCATATGGAACAGAATCTCAGCGGCATCAAACGTTTACCTAAACTCCATTAATGTCTTCTCCAAGCCAATATTTATAGCATACACACCAGTAGCTGCTGTCAGAGTGTGTATAAATGTTAAACTGAACTGTTAAAGAAACATAATGACAGATGTAGAGATGCTGAAGAGTGCAATCTATTCTAATTTATGATAATTTATTTCCATCATCTGGAGCCCTATTCAGAAGCAAAAGCTGAATGCATCCCAAAGCGCATCACGGGGTGGAGTGTAAAAATCCCCAGAAAAAAAAAAATCATCTCTTTAAAACCAAGCAAGAGTACTCTTGTCCTTCCACCCAGGACATGCTTAGCAATCTCTCTGTGCAGAAGTAATACAGATGTGGGGTACTCGAGCCCTGCCTCCCAGCAGCCCAGTGACACACAGGTTTTATTGCAAGTTTGGAATAGCTGGGAACTGTTTCTCCCAAAAGAGATGGTTGATCATTGCTGAGTCACTACTTTTGGGGGACTAAGATGTGCAAAAAATATTTATTAGCTCTGTCAGAGCCTCTTCAGCTGCATTAACAACGAACGCTGCACCCATGGGCAGCCGGCACTAATGAGCACATAAACCAAAAGATGGAAAACTATTTTTAAAAAAATGACTGAACTACACCATGGTGAGCTATATGGCAGAAAGAGCTTTTCTATTTAACTCCTCGGCAATACAAGCTGTGTTGGATCAATTCTGCCATGAGACATGGGCCCTGTCTCAGACTCCTGTTGCTGTGATTCTACTATGAAAACCACGATGGAAGAAATGAAAAAAAGGAAATAATAATAATTTTTAAAAAAATACACAAAACGAAACAACAAAAAAAGTGACAGCACTTGGTTCCCATGGCCGGGAGTGCCACCGGGTCACAAAGGGATGCAGACAAGGAGCATCATCCCTTCCCGTGAATGCCGTAACCTGGGCGGTGGCAGGAGCCTTTCTGCCGTGTGGCAAACCCAGCGTCCCCCGCATATGTCAGCGCACCGCGACGCCAGCTCCTGCTGCCTGCCTGGGCCTCGCAATCTGGGCAGGCACAGATTTTGTGCTGGAACGGGCACCGTCCCCGCAGAGCCGCCTGCCACGGGTGACAGGCTGCAAGGGCACAGCCCACGGAGCCAACGCGGCAAACAAAGGAGGCAGCAAACCCAGGAGGCTGACAAACCCGGCTCGTTGATTCTCTGCTAATAAACAGACTGTGCTGCCTCTGTGCAGCTCTGGAAAACTCCATGTTTGACCAAGAAAAGGGCTAGGCACACAATATAACCGTAAACCACAACACCAATATGTACACGCTGTCTTAAAAGTCAGGTGAAAATCTTCCATCAAAACCACTTCCTGCATTTTAGACTCACTCATCTTTTTCCAAAAAAGTCATCATTTCTCAAAAACACGTTGACTCTTCTTTGCAAGTCCCAGTGCTAAGGGCTTGTGATATCCACCCTGGGAACACTATTGCAGTGCCTCCAAGGAGTTTGGGTTGGCCCCTCGTGCTGCCCCAGCTCTGTAAATCAGGCTCCACAGCCAAACTACACCGTTGATGTGTGCATCACCTATGAATCTTCATGAGGAGAGAGCCTGTGGCATTGCAGTGGGGTGTGGAGAGAAGGAGAATACAACCTGACCACTGTTTCTCTACAGAAATATTTTGGGCTGAATTACTATAGTTTCTGGGAAAAATATTTCTTCATTCACAATCTCACCAGAATACCAAAGTTTCCAATGGAAATTTAGATAAAACCTGATTTTTTTTCCCCAAGGAAATTAAATTCTTTATTCCAAACCAGCTATACCAATGATTCTTTGATGTAGCAATGATGGCTGCTACCCTGGCATTTAGGTACAGCCCAAATTGCAAAGGACAAATACTCCACATGCTTCTCAGTCACCCGCCCCAGGCCATAAAAAACGAGGGAGCTCACTCTTAATACCTTTCCTTGCCATGAAAACACCACATGCTCCCTGCTCACCTCCTCCCATCACAATCAAAGCCCAGCCACCAACAGCACAAGGAAAACATGTAACCATGTCTTTATTTGAAGACTTTTCTACACATTCAGAAGTCAGCTGCGATGGGGTTGCTTGGCTACGTGCTGCTCGGTACCCACATTTTGCACGGCTGTGCAGAAAGCCAAAGCCTACCAAATGCTCTCAAACAGGGCACCAGGATGGCACTAATCAATAGATGTGCCCAGTCAAAGCCAGACAGATTCCTCTCGGACTGAGGAATCAAACTCTATTAATCATCCCACTTGAAACTGATTCTGTTTTGCAGCAAAATCCCAACACCTGGCCTCAACTCTCTCAATGAGTAATTCCATCAAGAAAACTCTTCTTGCAGCACCATTCACAGAAGTAGATTAAAAATGGGGAGATAATACGTTCAGAAAGAAGCTCTATTGAGCCATACTCGTGAATAATCCCTCTGTCCACATGCCTTAGGTCACCAGTTGGAAAAGCCAGTTTGCAATGCACTCATTACTTGGCAGCGTGCAGCTTCTGCACTTTTACCCATACTCAAACGCATCCTCACATCTATGTGCAAGATTAGAACAAAACGCTGCTAAAACGCAACAGCAGACGCCATGTATATCAGCTCACTGAGATCAAAGGCACGCAGCAGCAAAGAATTTAATTAAAATGTTAAAATTAAACAGGAAAGCATCCATTGTTTAATTTTTTGGCAGGCATGTTCTTTCAAACTGGGACCTAATTCCACTCCAGCATGCTGACTGCCCTTGGAGATGGCAATCAGGAGAGCTCTGCCGGATCTATCAGCTGCTGGATTTGGCACTGGGGGGAATCCCACACTTGTTTTGGTTTCGAAGCACAGCCTCTAAAAAAGCACTTAGAGAAACTGCTCAACTCCACAGGATAATTATTGCAATATACATATTCTGCAGTAATAAGACCATTTCTAGTACCAAGCCTAACCCCTTTGGGCTGGGCGTGATGTACACCCATGGGCATCATTCCTCCTTACAGCCCCAGCGGGGAGCTGTGACCTTGCCGTGTTCAACCGCTCCCAGCCACCACTCTTGCCATCCAAAGGCTGTTTTAAATTGGGTAAAAAACTGATGAGAAGCAGTGCTTTTCTATGTGCAACATAGCCTCTGCCTGAGGAGTATCAGGGGGAAGAACTATGTGGTTTTAAACTTGCACACAGATGGGGGACTTGTTTAGTTTTGCTTCAAGCATACCTCCAGCACCCAGCCGGGGAGAAGATTATTCTGAAAACACTTCAAGCAAAGCTCAAGTTTGCTTGTTAAATAACTGTAAGATATTTCCTGGCATCTGGGGGTATTTTGACTTGGATGCTGAAGGCAGCCATAGGCCATAATACAGCCTGTATCAGGGAGGCTGAACCAAGAAGCCAGTTGTCTCCTTGTTTTTCAAGACCCTGGCAAGGAAGATATTGCTACTTCTATAGCATTATTTGGGGTGCCACAGAGGCCTTTCACCTAATATTAGGAAGACTGCAAATGCTATGTCAAATATGTGGCCCCACTACAAGCACCCAACATGCAAGTGCCAAAGGATTTGAGCTGAGGCTTATCAATTCAAGCCAAAGATACATTGGATTTGCATCACCTGAGAAATAACACAGGAGGGCAAAGCATTAACATCAGGCGAAGTGAAGACTGAGAACAGATAGAACAAACTTCTTTTTGAAAGCCGAAGAGCTACTGAAGTGCTGTTACTATAAACTGGTTCCTGATGTATCCATGGTCTTGCCAATGTTGGGTAGCATTTCTTTCAGAGATCTTCTGGGCAGAATTTCATCCCCAATACTTCAGGTTCTTCAGCACTTCTAGTGAATATTCAAGTCAGGTTGTTTGCAGCAGGCTCTGGTATTTCTCATGGAATAAAGATCAAGTTGACAGGTCAGGAGGTTCGCGAGAGAGTCAAATCAGATTTATTTCTGGCAGTGGGTCTGGGACTGTACACGTCCCATCTGAAAATGTATAACACTTCATTGGAATCTTCCTGCTCGACAGTTTTTCTCCTGCTTCCTTAACAAAGAGAAGCAGGAGACTCTCCCCACTGCTGACTGGGACACCTCAGTGCCTGGGATGCTTGTTGGGGTCTTCTTAGCAAAGAGACATCCCCAATGCCCCAACAAAAGTACTCTGTGTAGGGTGCCATAATCTCTGACCATTCTGAAAATACACACGCTAATTTCTGCCTTGTGATGGTACAAACAGACCAGGGCTGGGGCATCTGCACCAGCACTTCTGTGGGAACAGGAGCCCACAGAGCATCCTTCAGCTTCATCCCAAGCTCCAGCACTTTTTGCTCCCCACAGATTCAGTTCAGCAGCTCCGGCAGGCTCTGCCTCTAACACAGCCTTCTCCCCAGACGCTAAGGCATTTTGGAAAAGGCACAGACGGAACAGCTTGTTCAGAGAAACACATCCATCCATTAGAACATCCCAAAGAAATGAAAGGTAAAACAACAAAGGGTGATGAGCACAGTACTTCAGCCTTTCCTGGCCAGTTTTCCTGGATTGTGCACATACCCCGCTGCTTTGAGGACCAAAGTTGGCATTAGGCTCGTGAGACATTTCTGCTTTCCTCTCCACACTGAGGACCATAACATTGCCTCATAGCACAGACGGCTGCTCATCTGGAAAACCCCCTCTCTTCAGAGGCCACGTCAGTCTAATCCTCTGCTGATCCTTCTCCCCCAGCAGCATTATGAAAATACTCAGCCGCGGCAGTGACCGAGCTGCCCGGTGCAAGACTCCCTGCTGGACTCTGCTCTCTATCACATGCAACCTCTGAGCGTGACCCAAAGGAATTCCCATCTCACTACACATTTCAGCTGAGGTTTGAGTGGTTCGCAAATGCCTACGACTAGCACATGCAAAAATCATCTGGGTTGTGCACCCATGGATGCGCCCGCATGCAAAGGCTGCTGAGGCAACATCTAATATTTTTTGTTTATATAAAAGGTTCTCAGAGAATACTTACTTGATTGAATGTTATTACCAAACCCCTTTAAGGCCATAATTTGTATCTACAACTATAATCATTGAAACTCCCATCATTTCATGCAATTTAAGCATTTCCTTAAAGAAGGGGAGCAATATTAGCTTTTCTCACTGAGTGAAGCATTCTGAATGGGAAAACACTGCTTCCAAAGACAAACCCGAGAAGCCTCTACAATGGCCAAAAGATAAAACTGCAAATTAAACAAAGCAAAACCTTACAGTTTGTCTATATTCAGTATTCTTTTGCTTTTGCCAAAAAAGCAAGCAAGCTGTCACCTTAGCAACTATGTCACACTTCGCAGTACATACGCCACTATGAACAAACACCTTAAAAGCAGCACCTCCACACTGTATGTTCCTTTCCACAGTGTTCTTTACAGCACTTTGCAGATCCCCTCTGAGAGTAAAAGCCATTAAGATGCCTCTGGCCAGTTGCTGGAAAGCCAGACAGATGTCCAAGTGTTGGTTTCCATATTGCACCCCAGGACCACTCCAGGACTACAATACTACTTAATGCTTTTATTTGGTGCCAGAGGAGAAAGCTGCACCTGCAGAGGTGTGGTGGGAGCACCTTGCCTTCCATCACCAGCCCTGTGCAGAGCCCAGCGTCACCTGCTTTTGCCTCTCCCCTTCTCCCACATCAGGAGGAGAAGGTCTTCTCTCCCAGAGCAGAACGGAGACGTCAGCCAGGGACCAGAAGGTCTCCTGCCCCTTGGGATCACCCGTAGTGCCCTGAATCCAGGTTAACTCAGGGACCACAGGATCCAAATGATAAAAGGGTTTTACCGTAAGAACCTCCAAGCCTGTCTACCCCGAACTGCAACATTTGAATCCAGAGATGTCAACATGCCGGGCCTTTACCCGGGGCTGCAATTATGCAGATGCTGATTTACAGGAGTAATGACTGAAACGTCTCCCTCATAAAAATTGGCAAGGAGACTTTAACCATATATGTCTAATGGCACAACCCTCCATGCATCTTCTTGCTAGTTTGAAAGTCAGATCATTTTTGTTCTTCCTTTCATAGAAACCTGGTTTGCATATATAATCAAATTTAGCATTAATGAGTCTCTCTCCCCATCTTCTATTCCTAACGCTCCGAACTGCCACATTCAGATAACGCCAGCAGATTCTGTCATCAAAAAGGTGGCTTACCACAAGGAGATTTAACAGTTTCAGCCAGGGATTTCCATGGGAGCACTACATAACTCGAAAAACTCCTGCCTCCTGAAGCACTGTATCTCATGTGCTGATTCTATGTAACTCATTTTTACCAGGTCCCACTCTGGGCCACTTGAGAATCATCAGAATTTAAATGACTTGTTAGGTGACCTTTTAAAATCAACTCTCCCACAATCACAACGTGAACCTAAATGGAAAATGGTAGGCACTTCTCTGATGAAAGATGTCATTTATTTGCAACGTGGTCAGGCATTGCTGACCTTTTCTCCTTCCCTCCTTGTCTGTACCAGCATTTATAACATTTTAACAGCAACTTTTCGATGGAACAAGATTAGCACAGTTCTCAGTTTTCAATAAGATATGCACGCAGATAAACACGCATGTGAACAGAGTGTGGAACAGCCAGCTCTCTGCAGTCTGTGTAAAACCATGGGATCACAAGACAGATTTTCTGCTCTTTCACTTGTGTTCTGGATTTTCAGTCTTCAGGAATTCCTTCTTTCTTCTGCTAACCTGATCTAAAAGCATATGGTCCATCAAAGTCAAAGGTTGCAGAATCACAAGACTCCCAAAAGCTGAGACTTTAAGACCAGAAGGTAAAATACCATGTAGGCAGCATTACTGCTTCTGCTGCCCTTGTCCCAGTCCCGGTAACAGTGACATACGGCTTTCACATCTCTCTTCAGCGAGACTACAAAAACTTTTCAGATCTTTCTCATCGCACACAACAGAGCCTGATATCTAACGGGAAAATCCACATCCCGGTTCTTCCTAATAAAAACAACTTGTCCAACAGAGTTCTCTGCCTGCAGGTCACCGATAAGTTCACAAGTTGTATGTCCAATGACAAGGACCGAAACAGCCTGTCCACAGGGCTCAGGTCTCTTTGACATTGACATCCCGTTGTTTCACTGTGGCAATTTTTGTCTGTATGGAACTGCAGTGTATTTTGTACGCATTCTACTAAGCTGCCTTCAAGGAATCATCCAATTAATGACAGCTTACAGAGGAGGGTTAGTTACACGGTAATTACCTTTCTAATATTAAAATACTATTGAAATGGATTTACACTTTTTGACTAAGTGGAATGTTTTATTGACCTGACACTACATATACAAGACCTTTGAGGCAGGAACTGAGACCAGGCTTTCAAGAACAGCTAGGTACCTACACCCCAAGGCAGACACCAAAAAAACCTGACAATACATTTTTTACATGTGTTTGTGTATCTCACACATCACAATGGATGGACCCAACACTAAATGCAGCATCTGATCCTGGCATTGCACAAGCGACACCAGCAGGCAGAAATAAATATTATTTTTATTAAGGCTTTTCTTTCATTATGGGGGTAGAGAAGATAAAACACTCAGCTATTCCAGCCCTGCATCCATGAGTTTTCCATTAAGTTTCATCCATTAAGTTTCAGCAAGGTTACCCTGCTCCATCACCTAAAGTCTCTGCCCATGCCAGACTACACAGCTGCCTTCTGGTTAAGCAAAAACTAAACAAGCACAAGCAAACATGATGAAGAGCCTCAAGCAACTATAAAATATCTCAGGCCCGTAATACACTATACAGAGTAAACTGCTAATCACACATGCCTCATGCAAGCATTACCTTTTTTTTTTTTCCATTTATTTTCAGCATCTCAAGATATCTAGGCTTTTCTAGGACACACTTGAAAGCATGCAGCTACTTATGTCCATTCATATGCATGCAAATATAATCCAACAAAAGCGCTTCATGGCCAGATGAGCAATCAGAGTTAGGACAAAAGACAAGACTTATTATCAGTCTTTCAAGATTCAGATTCCCTTTGCCTTCCACATACACATCTGTTTGCAAGGCAAGGGTTGCTAACCCTTGCAGAAGCGACACAATCAGAGCAAGCTTGACTCTTGCCAGGCTGGCAACAGCCTGGCCTTTTTCCTGGCTCACCAAATGATCATACCGTGAAGGCAAGGATGCAGAGTGAGGTCAGCTTGGTCCATGTGCACACAGATTTTTGAAACCGCCTTACAATTCCTTTGTCCAGCTTCCACCAGAGATGAATGGGGATTTGTTGTCCAAATGCCCTGCGCTGCTTTGGAAATCTTTGGCACATCCCATGAAGATGCTCATAAGCAGTGATGATCTGCAGTCACGCAAGGCCTGGAATGTATTTTTTCTGCACAAACGTAAGAATTAACACAACTCCTCAGACACATTTGGGTTCACTGAAGACCCTAATGTCCACTTCCAAGTTGTCCTACTAAGAAAAGCCCCAGTGTCCACAAGATTTATCTTACAACATAAATGACTCACAACTGCCCTGATACAAGCAGCACTGGCTTAGACAGAGCCACTTGCATGGTTTTTGTGCCCAAAATACCCTCCCAGCTGTGCCCATACCAGCCTAGACAGGGCTGAAGGTGGCAGAGCAGGGACTTTGTTGCATGGTGTTTTAAAACAACAGCCTGCAGATAACAAGGCAATAACAGCATCTCCCAGCTTGCAGTTTCTGCATCTCTGCTGTTTACTGAGGGTTACACAAAAAGGTGTTACGTGCAGCACTGCAGCTCCTGTTCATTTACATGGAAACTGGACAAATGTCAGGTTGGTTTGTGTCTGCAGAGGAAAACTTATGGCAAAAATCACAGCAAGCAAGAAGTAACTAAAAGCCTCAACCTAGTGATACAAAGTTCCTATTTTTATAAAAAATATTTCGCAGGTAACTACCCCATTATACATGAGGTAGTTCATACACACTTCAAACTGCGATGTGCAGAACTCTGCTTTTCACTTCATTTGCTTTTTGTAGGGCTCCAGAGAGGCAACAGCCACGAAGCCCATACACCACAACTGACAAACCTCCTTGTCTTGCTCACTTCTTGCAGACCCCAATAAAAGCAGTCTAAACACATCCAGAGATCCACAGGACTGAAATTAATCCATGGAGACAAATGAACATATTTCTTCTCTTTTGTCTTTCTTTATTCATTGTTGTCAGGTGCGTATGTAGGAGAGTCATTTCTCAAGTGAAGATGTAATAGTGTTTGTGACATTGCAACTGGTTGTAGTGCCATGGTAGATTATCATGAGAAATAAGCTTCAGAAACATACCCTCTTCTCATGCAAAGATCTGTGGAGTTAATGCCAAGGGAATAAAGAGGAGCAAGAACAAACACAGCTTCTACGTAGCTTTTTCCTGCCCCTAGCACATGCCAGGAAGCAGAGTTGACTCAAAGCTGGAAACACCCAGGGCCTATCTTGTACAGATGCGCACAGATTTCCAAACACAGATTTGTGATCAACATACGTATTCTAAGTACACAACCTATTAACAAGGTAGAGTTCAAAAAATGCGACTTTTGCTTAGTTGCTACAAGTCGCTTTTTTTTTTCTTCTTTCTCTTAACCTTTTCTGGTCGTGAGCCAATGTTGCCTCTTAATGGCTTCTAAATGCAATTTCTTGTCTGAAAATAAGATTCCAATGTACATGGGAAATACAAATGAAAAAGTATCGCAGCACTGTGAATATTCAGAAGAATCAGTCTTATTTCAGTGTCTTCTCTCTGGGTGTTAGGTGACAGTCAAAGTAGAAGATTGAAGGTCAGATAAAGTCCCTGCTCCTTGAGACAGAGGTCTGTGTCTGAGCCAGACTACAGGTAAACCAGAATTCGCACTCCTACAGATTGCTTCTGCAACAATTACAGTTTCACACCTGAGAAACCCACAGTCACTTTAGTTGTCTCCAGACTTGCAAGTATTTCCACTTGTATATACACAAATTTCAGTAGCACCATTGTACGAGAGATTTATTAACAAAGACACGTTGACCTCTGAACCACCATGGGCCTACCCAAATTGCCCAAAAGACGGGAATGCAAACTCAAGGCTGGACTACCTGGTCCAACTGAGGACATTTTTGGTGTACATCATCTCCACCATACCAACCCTTCTGAGGAACATCCTCACCTCTGCCATCTGTGCTGCAACACCACAAAGCTGCCCCCCAAGCGCAAGAGGCACCCAACCAAAACCAAAAAGTTTTCCAAAAGCAGAAGTTAACACCTCCCTTTTAGATGATAAATAAGCCAAAAGAAGGCAACATTAGAATTGTTTACACTTGCTTTCCCAAATCCTAAAACTCTGCAAAACTGGGTGTTGTTATTCAGCTGCCACGTCACTCGCAGGATGCCAGTCACACCCTCTGACAGGTGATTACTGTAAAGCTCAAAAATAATTCATCAGAGTTAACAAGAGTGGGTTTAGTAAATTCCACTGTCACCAGCACTTTTTGCATAAAAAAACTCCACTCGCATCATTTAACACCCAAAATGAAACAGCTGTAAATCCAGCAATTAGCAGTGTAATTTGACTGTTCTGATCAAGTGCACCGAGGGCTGCGAGGCAGCCGGGGAATGTGGAAGCGGCCCCAGAATTGGCTGAAGCATTTGGTCTTTTTTTTTTTTCTTTTTCAAGTTTAAAATGATAATTAGGCTGAAAAATGGATTTTGAGAGAAAGATGGACACTTAGCTGAGACCGGAGATGGTAGAGAGAGGTGGGTAGCAGTTGGTAGGCATGGTAAGAGGAGAAGGAAGATGGGAGCAACAAGATGAAGTGAATAGTGCTGGAATTTGGGTAATACAGAAAGCCTTTCAAGTGTATTAAAAAAAAAATAATAAAAAGGTCCACCACATTCTGAGATACTGTACACTAATTTGTGCATAATTTTGCTCACACATAAATGTCAAAAGGGGAAAAAGTAATTTCTCACACCGTCTCAAATGTTAACACACTCTGCACCCTTCTCCAGCATCGCCTTTTTGCCAAGGACTGATACACCTGAGCCCTGTCAGAAGAGCTCTGTTTACATACATCCGCATGTGCATTTATATACATACAAACACATTTTCAACCATGACAAAGGCAGCTTTTATATTCAGCTGTTGGAAAAAGTTACAGATGGAGGAAACTGCCAAGAGAAGAGTTCCCACTCACTGTCCCGAGGACACCAACGCACTGGGGGAACAGCTTCCTTGATGGGCAGAGCCTGCACCCCCTGGCCCTGAGCCCTTCCCAGCCACCCCAGACATCACTTCACCGGGCAGTCAGTCAAAAGACCACGCTCCCAGCAGCTGTTTGCCATAGAAATAGCTTTTCCTCCCATTCTTCTGCTTCACAGGGAGCTCTGCAGAGTGGTTGAAACACCCTCGGCCCAGTGTCTGGGGGTTAACCCCTGGATACCCTGACTTCTCCTCCAGGCAGGAGCAGCAGCGCTGGGTGGGTTTGTGAGCTCTGGGTGAGGAACGCAAGGGACCTTGTCCATCCTCCGCATGCAGGTCACCCCGTCACAGGGGCACCTCGTCCCAAGCCCACGGCACCATCACATCCCCACCACCCAGCTGCACGGGACCTGATGCTTTGAGGCACCCATAGGGGAAGAGGAGCTGCTGATGCAGTGAGCAGGGACCGAGTCCAGGGCAAGCAGTTTCCCCTAGCACCCCAAAACACCCCCCTGCAAACACCCCGCGGCCAGGCTGCGCGCGGCGGGTGCGAACATGTGGATAAAAGCACCCGCACGTGGATGCGCCCCCCAAAATATGCATCTTACATAATTCCCCAGCCAGTCAGCGTTAGGGGAATGTGATTAATCCTCCATGACATGTTCTGAACTTTCGTTCAGAGAGGCTCTCTCCTCCCGCAGACCTACTGGCGATGAATGTCATTTGACCTGCAGACTTCACTACGAATGAGCATCAGAGCAACAAACAGTGACATTGCTCCGCAAACCAATTATCTGCCTCCTTCCCCGCTCGGCCCAGAGACAAGTTTGCTAAATGCATAATGAGGATTTTTTTTCCTCCTTTTTTTTTNCCCGTGTCCCCTGTCCCCAGCCCCTGCCGCCGTCCCAGCCCGGCTCCCACCTGTTCCGCGGGGCGCAGCGCCGGGCGCGCACTTTGGGGACAGCCCCCCTACCCTCCCAGCCCACCCGCGGCCGGAGCGCTGCCCGACACCCCCCACCTCCCCACCCGGGACTCACCCACTCGAGCACCCTGAGGAAGGCCAGCGGCTCCTTCACCACGCGGAAAGTGCCCGCGGAGGCGAGCTGCGGGCAGAGACAGGGAGGGGGTCAGCACCGCGCCCGCTCCGCGCTCTCCCCCTCCCGCCTCCCCGCATCCCGCCCGCGGGGCTCCGCGTACCTGGTCCACCGCCTCCATGGCGCCGCAGCCCCGCGGAGCCGAGCGGAGCCGAGCGGAGCGGAGCCGCCCGCCAGCCGNATAATTTAAAAAAATAATAATTCCTGGCAGGAAGGTAAACGAAGATATCGGAGGATTAAAAAAAAAAAAGAGAACGAACTGCTTCCCCCACCGCCTGCAAAGAAACTGTTAATATTTCGATGGAAGCAGCAGGGACAAGGAATAGCACCACGTTGCACCGTGTCCTTCTGTCCCCTCCCCGGGTGAACTTGCCCGCCTTCCCCAGCCCCTCGCGTCCCCAGGGCTGCTGCCCGGCTCTCCTGCTCTTCAAGCGCTCAAGTCCTGCTTTCCTAGCATTTCCTTGACAGCAGAACATCGTCCTCCGTCTTGCGCTGCCCTCGTTCTGGCCTCATTTCCCAACACAGCCTTAGCCTGGCAGGAGCAGCAGGTCCCTGTGTCCATCCACACTTGTGTTGCCTTTGCTTACTGATAGTGTTTCCAATTCCCATGTGGCATTAAAACATCACCTTGAGGGGTTTGTGATGGAGCCAGGACCTGCACAAAATGGCTCAGGAAAGCACTGAGGGCACAAAGCCACCACCCTAATGAACGCCACATATCCAACAACTACATTAGGCCCCACTTCTGCAAACATCTGCATCTTCAGCTTAGCCACCCTGACAAGCACTCAAATGACACCAGCGCTCAAATAGGGTTTGGGCTCTAAGCAGGTAAGAGGCTGCAATATCTGCCTAAAAAATACCTGAAGTCTTTATGCCCTATAAGGAATCAACCATCTGCAAAAGTTTAATAAGTCAATTAGTTTCATTCAGACTAAAGNTTTTTTTTTACCCTATCAAAGCCAGCTTTGAGCTCAGAATTACAATCACATTTCATTTTTTCAAGAAAAAAATAAAACAAGCCGTTGTTGTATTTTGTGCCCTCCTTTCTTTCTGCCCTAGGAGGAAAAAAAAACAGGAAAGAAAAATGGAGAACTTTTCCTTACAAAATGTTACCGTGTGAGCTTTTTTTATTTAAACAACAACCCCTAGGAAATACAAACACTTCTCAGCAATTCTAGTAACTGCCTGCTGGTGGCCTAGTTCCATGGGAGGAGGAATTTCTTNAAAAAAAAAAAAAGTATTCTTGGAGTAAACAAGATGCGGGGGCAGGGAGTGAATTTCTGAAGGTTTTGTTGGAATTTGAGTCAAAGGATTTTGTGTCAAAGTCACGGATCCACAACAAGCCCAGCTGAAATCTGTGTTAGNAAAAAAACAGGAAAGAAAAATGGAGAACTTTTCCTTACAAAATGTTACCGTGTGAGCTTTTTTTATTTAAACAACAACCCCTAGGAAATACAAACACTTCTCAGCAATTCTAGTAACTGCCTGCTGGTGGCCTAGTTCCATGGGAGGAGGAATTTCTTCACAGAGGCATGGGGAAAGAGCATCCCGAAGACTCCACAAGTCATAAGCAGGTAGTAAAGCAAGCTTTGCCCTCAGACTTCCAGCCACAGCTTCCACCAGTGGTGCAGAGATGCAGAGCCAGGTCCCTGTGAGCCACCGGCCTTCAGCTCTCACACCCGAGGAAGAAATTAGTTCAGTCCCCAAGAAGAGCAGGGTCACCATGCTCCATCCTGCAGAGATTTCCAATTCTGGTATCTCAGATATCAGTCAAAGTTAATCCAGCACAAGTAACCTCTCAAGTTTGTGGCTGCGGGAAATTTCATTGCTTGTGGTTTACCATGACTCTCATGCACTGTTTCCTTTTATAGGTTCCTTTCATGGAGAGACTTACAGCTGTGGATGTATTGAAACAGTTCAAAAACCTCCTGAGAGATTAAAAAACAAAACAAAACATAGTATACTGGGGAGACATGGGGAATCTTTTGTGCCTTAACTTTATTGGTAAGATATACGCACAATCTCTGTTGACTGCCGTGAAGAACTGGAAACCTGATTCACTCACTCTTTATTAATCACCTCCTATTATAATACCAAGATTTTTAGTAATGCTTGAACTTCAGTTTTCAGAAACTGTCAAAGGCATAAAACCAAAAGTAAATATTCTTAAGACCTTTGTGACTGGCAGGTCAAGGCCTCTTGAAGACTGGGATGGTTCCCTCCACTGCTCTCTAGCTCAACACACTTGGGTTTGCAGCAGCTACAGGAGCTCCCTCATGCCACATTTTCAATTCCCTTTCTACAATCACAGCTGTGTTTTGGCTTGGTGCTTCAGCATTTGGCCATCACCACCTCAGCTTCCCCCTTGGTCAGAAATCCTTGCAGAACCACGGCAGCAACCTGATTTTATAGTCAGTGCTTGGTGTCTCTTCTAGCTGTTATTAAGTCTTCCAGATGTCTGTTAGCATTTGTTCTTCAGTATGGCAGAGCATCTCTCTCTGGCTTTCACAGCTGCTCTCTTTACACACAGTCCCAGTTACCTCAGAAGTAAAAGCATCTCTGAGTTCTTGAGCTTCCTAAATAAAAACCTTGCTCTGCAAATGACATTAAAGATCCACACTTTTTTGATGCTACATAATAAAACACTCTGAACCATGTGTTCAAGCTAGCAGAGATATCTCTGCAATTACTGGAGATACAGCAAGAACCTATAAACCAAGGTACTAAATTACATTCACTCTTCTCACACCTGTGAGACTGTGCTTTACATGCATTAATCAACAAATGCCATTAGAGGTGCAGTTAAAAATCTCCACAATGAATGAAAAATAGTCTGGGAAGACCAGAAGTGTTTCACAGGGACAGGACCTTACACCACAAGTGTGCTTCCTATCGACAGGAACCTACCGACTATTCCTTTCCTTGGAAAGGATCCACGACGGCCATAGGAAAAGCAGCAAAACCAGTCCTGCATCGCTGCTGGGGGCCAGATTTCCCCCCCATGACACTCTTGCTGTAGTGCTCTTCCCTCTTCACTTTGGAAAAACGAATTTGATTGGCCCAAATCCTGATATGGCAAGTTTAAATGCTAAAATCCTAATTTCAGGATTAGCATCTTGTGCAGCTACAAACAGTGGTATCTTTTCTGTTTCTAGGAAGCACGTACCCCAATTTTTCACTTGGGTACAGAGAGTGGAAAGCTTCCCTGATCAATGTCAAGTGTAAGAATTACATCTGTTAGATGTTAAATATAAGTAGGCAAAGCATCACACTTTCTTACCTTGGAAAGTTTTTCTTCCTGGGACTTTACCAAGAGATCCATGTTAGACTTCTTCTGACCTGCCTGAACCTATATTCTGGCAAATAATTTCCTTCTGTGTCCTCCAAGCACCAGGTCAACTAAATTCAGCCTTTTGCTCCACACCCATGGACTGCAGACCAAGCTGCACTGGAAAGCCTCAGATGAATTCAAGCAGCAGATCAACGCAAGCACAGCTGTGCAAGCACCACCCCTGAGGATCAAATTGTCCCTGTGGGAATGGAGAAATGGTCATTGCAAGAAGAGGACACCAACTTTGGGGATGGTAGTGATACTACCCCTGCCAATAGCTGTGATGCCAGCCTTGAAGGGCTGAAAGAGGACAGTGAGGATTTGCCTTTGCTTGGAACATCTTTGGTTTAAATCTTACTTCAATATGCTAATGGAGAAACGGTAGGGAATGATCTCTTGTTCTGCTAGACCAGACATTAAGTGTAAGCCAGATATACTTATATACAGATATACATGCACACACACCTATAAAAAGTAAACAGTTGAAAATGCATTTCTCCTTTCACGTGGCAGAACACGAAGCCTACAGCCCATGGGTCATCCAGGCTGGAGCAGCAGGGACCAGACGGTGGGGTCACTCAGTCTGAAGCGAGTTTAAGGCAACTGGTGATAGCATCAGTGCTATTTTTTTGTGAGCAGTTGGGTGTGGAAATGAGGTCTCGCACACGTGCTAGGAGGACCATATGGCGCTTAGCACACCAGATTTCCCAGCTCCAGCCAGGCCTCAGTCTCACACTCTACCCGTCACTCTTCTCCAGATCCACACTGTCGAGGGTCATTTCATCCTCTCAGGGTCTCCATCAAATTTGTTCATGATACATTATCCCCAGAAAGGGAGAGCTGGGTCCTGTCTCTTGGATCTTCCTGTTGTTTTTAAAGCTACCAGTCATTTGATTAGGTTACAATATTTTCCCCGGGGGCTGTGTTCCACACCAGGGAGCTTTTAGCTTTTTCCTGGTGTTGAGGAATTCAGCCTCCCATCATAATGCCAATTGCCAGTCCTTTCATGGCTTGGCTTCATTCGTTCGATGTCTTCACTCCAAAATTTAATAACAGATAAGCAACAAAGTACGACACCTTGGGATAACCAAGAATTGCCTTCCACGTGAGCAGAAACCACACATGGGGATCTGTGGAAGAGACCAGTCTCTGTCCTTTAGGTGCCAGACAGCTCCTCTACCACATTTTCCAGCATCCATGTGCCTCCTGCCTTGTTCTGTTCTCAAATTCTAGGTTTGCACCCATGCCCTATAAATAATCCTTAAACTCATTTCCGCAGGAATCTCATTTCGTAAATTTCCTAAATTTGCACCCATAGGACAGGGCCAAATGAGGATGTCAGCCTCCTCTGACACATGTTAAGATCAGTAAACTAAAATGCATCAGTCTTGTAGAATATTCCACCCTCAGAAGCTGAAATAAGGCTGCATACAGAAATCTGTGTGTGCTTGTTTTAGAGGAAACCAGCTTGGGAAAAAAAAGACATGCTTCAAAATGTTGCCAGATAGATAATAAAAAGTTTTCTGGATTCGAATCATTAGAAAAATTAGGCCATTGTTCATTATTAAGCTTAAGGTATGAAAGTATTTTTGGAAAGAGCTTTGTTGAATCAGCATTTGTTTTTCTAGCAACATGCACAATTTCTCTAACCAGTGCCATTTTCGGAGTGTGATATGAAAATAATTATGGAGCACTTTCTAAAGGTTCAGTAATTAAGGCAAGCAGCCAGCTGATGTTGACCAAAAAGCATCATGTCTACAAGTCAAACTATCTTAACGACATTTCTAGATCTTGTACAAGACTTAATGATTATTTATCTCCTCATCTCTAAGAACAGCTGCAGAAATCATCTTTGGTGTTTCTTTTTGGATTCGGTTATGTGCACATGAAATGAAATTAAAAGTCATTATTGAAAGTCAAGTTTGCCTGAGTCCAAAAGAATTGCCTGACTTCGCTGCAACCTTTGTTCCATGTACAAAGAGCAATCCTGATTTGATTTTAAAAATTAATCAGTCATTTTTCTTTTCTTTCTTAATCCCTCACTGACATCAAGTCTTGTCATTTTTGATCCTAGCTTCCAGAGCGCATTGTCTGGCTTTAATCAAAAGCATTCTGTAATTAGGTTCCAGCTAATTTAGCTTAGACTATTTAAAAGCAAAAAAATAACCTTGCTTCCTGGCAAAAAAACAGCTAAGTTTCAAAGGAGCTGAACAGAGGTAGTTTCATTTCATAAATATATTGCTGGCAACCAAATCCTTCCCTTAAGAGCATGGAGATAAAATTTATCCTGGACATTTTGGGGGTGATTTTGTACACAGGAGCACAAAGAGCACAGATGAGTGAGAAGCACCGCAGCAGTCATATTTTGTCTCTCTCCAAAAACCTGGGTCTGGAGCTCTAGAAGGGACGCTGTCAGGGCTGGGATCCTTCAAACCCGACCTACTTTTCCATTTCATCCTTTACCAAAGCAAATGTTTAAATGCTAGATTTTTAAATTTTTTTTTTCTTAAAGGAAGAGGTAAAGTGTCAATGCACCAACTCCAAGGCGCAGCTGTAGAAACCAGAGCTGGTTTGGGGTAACCACAGAGGAAGGTGCTTGCACCATGTAAGGAATTAGAGGGTCAGGGCTAACCAGGGGTGGAGAGGATTCACCTTGTCAGCTCCAGGGTTGAAATGAGAAATACCATAAACCCAAACTTCGCCCCTGAGTACCAATATGAAGGACACAGACACCACTTATATCCTTAGAAAGGGATAAGGTAGGCATACTGCATGCACACCTCTACATCCCAAAAGGTATTTCCCCTGTCCTCCCCTTGCTAGGGGAGCATCTATTTGCCTCCCTCCATCTGGATGAAAACTGTGCTGCCAAATTGCAGAGTTAAGTGCATATATCCCAAAACACAAAGTGGAAAAAACAAATTTGCCCCAAATCCCCAAATTTACACCAGCACAGCCCTGCAAGTTGGAAGGCATTTTTCACAGCTGGGTGTCTAAGATAGCTAATCAAAACACAAATGAAATGAAACATCCCAAGCACCATGGCTCTCCAGGGCATACTCATGTAACACCATGTGCATCAACAGCCTGGAGCCAGGAGCTGGTGCCCCAGGACTTCAGAGAGCAGCAAGAGCTGCTTCTCCATAAAACCGCTACTTGCTTCTTACCCTGCTGGTCTGAGCTCTCATGCAAAAATGAGAGGAAAACTCAGTCTCTTCTCTAGCCAGGGGAAGTTCAAGCTCTCATCATCCTTTCCAGAGGGTGCCCCAAGCACAGGGCTGCAGATGAGCCCAGGCTGAGAGGAAAAGCATCATCTGCTGTGCAGCCCGGGCAAGGTCACAGCAGCAAGGGGGATGCTCCAAATAAGATCAAAATACTCAGCAGGTTTCACTGGTGAGAGCCTGGCCATGCTCGACATTAAGGACAGTGACCCATTTGGATGTTCCTGTAAAAGACATCTAATTAGTACTTGATGGGTGGATAGAAGAGTTAAGCGTGATCTGCGTGACCTGTGATCTGCAACAGGATTTCCAGAAACTTTTAGGAAATGAGCAGCTCTTTACATCCCACCTTTGGGAATCAAAACCAGAAGATGGACTAGGCAAGTGTAAACTACGGGAAAGCAAGAAACTACAGATTTCAAAAAGAGACTGCCTATAACATCCCTGAACAGCAGCCCCGCTCATGCTCTCCTTGCAGTGAATTCACACATAGTCTTTGCCTTCCTCACACTGACTGCAGTTTTCCCAACAACTTTCACAAGCTTTGGGGTTGAGCAAGAAACAGTACTCTAAACCTTCAGGTTTTAATAAGGAACTTTGCTGGATTTAATTGGAAATTTCGCTAACAGTATGAATAGTTTGCCAGCACATGCTGAAGTCAGATTATCAGTAGCACCTCAAAACAGCCAATGTATTACCTATCATAAAGAGAGCTATTTCCAACAATAGATAACCACCAAAAAACAACTGGAGACGTTCCTTTTTGTAAAAATTGACGTAGTATCCCTTTCTCATGCTAAACAATCTGAATTTTCTTCAGATCTGCAATTTGGCTAAAGCTGTTACAACAGTCATGCTGGTTGCTGACATACTATTTATAGCACTGTTGAGAACACTGAAATCCATCCCCTCACCCCAGGACTGTGTTATTAAATTTGCGGTTTTATTTTTTGTGGGTTTGTTTGTTTGTTTTTAAACTTGTATTTCATCAAATTAAAACTAGTAAACAAATACCTCTTTTTAGGGGGGTTTGATGGAAAGATAAAAATGAAGGGAAAAAAAGGCAACTTTTACTACCTGTTCCATACAGCCTGTTGAGTTTGTTTTTCCTTGCAAGACGCTGTCAGAGAGAGGCACAGCTCCTCCAGGGCAGCACCAGCTCTCCCCAGCCCTAGGTGGGCAGCGCTGAATTTTCCCCTCCTCACCAAGGACTTCCAAGCCCTGGAACATCTTCAAC
This sequence comes from Pampusana beccarii, assembly GCA_013399365.1. Classification (NCBI taxonomy): domain Eukaryota; kingdom Metazoa; phylum Chordata; class Aves; order Columbiformes; family Columbidae; genus Pampusana; species Pampusana beccarii. The sequence goes on along the minus strand of VWYH01004902.1, from coordinate 572,726 downwards.
TCCACCAAGGACGTGGGTACTTGCAGCTGAACCTGGCTGTGCAGCAGTTAATATTATTTATTAATATTTATATTATATTTATTAATATTTGTTATTAATTTTTATTATTATTTAAGCACTGTAAAGCACAGGGAATCGGCCAGTATATTATTCTTACTTACAAAAAGAATAATCTAGTTCTTATCATGGGAAATTAGCTTTCTCATCTGGTTAGAAATACCCTTTTAGAGTTGTCCAAACACCAGCAGTCCCTGAAATCATAGAAAAAATAAGATTTTTTTTTTTTTTTTNTTTTTTTTTTTTTTTTTTTTTTTTTTTAAAGAACTTAGACCACCACCTCTCTTTGCTGGAAAAAGAAACATCAGGGGACCCAGCAGGACAGAGAGCAGGCACAGCCCACTAATGCAAAAACCACAGTGAAAGGGTGTTACCAAACCCAAGACACAGCATGAAAACAGAAGTGGAAAAATAGGATGAAAAAATTACAAAAAGGAATTAAAAAAAAAAAAAAACCACAAAAACAAAACCCCAAAAATAGCCAAAAGAACAATTAAAAATAAAGCAGACACAGCCCAGCACAAAAGTCTCAAATAGCTGCAGGTGAGCAGGTGATAGAAAGGGCTTTGCTGGAGGGAGGGATTATATTGAGTTAGCTCCACCCAGAGGCGTCATTAAGTCAATTAGTGAGGGATGAGGAAGGCTATGTATAGTGCCTGAGGAGTGGTTTTAGTTTTATTTGTGGGGGGAGATGAGAGGGGTAGGTAAGGCTTTGTATGAGACAGCAGTAGGTTGCACACTGAGCTATTCTAATGTCTGGCTAAATCTGATGTGTGTCTGCTGGCTTAGTCTTTTTTTTATAGCTACATGCTTTCTAAGAGAAATATGTTTTGTTTTCTTGCTTAAAGGTATTTTTCTTAGTAATTAGAAAAATCTTGCGTTTTGAGATCTTAAAATAAAACAGGGCAGGGTGGGGGGGAGTAGCAGAAGAGAATTCTGCAGCATCTTCTTTATTTCTGTTCTCCTCCTTGTACTTTACCACCTCCTGTCTCTCTTCTCAAACTTTTCCTTTTCAGTACGTTTCCTGCTGCAGTTTGTAGAAACATTTGAAGTTCCGTGAGGACATTTCTTCAGGTACAGAAGGAGCTGGGGGCTATGGCAGCTCTCACCGAACCGTCTGGGAGATGGGAAACAAAGACTTGAGTCTCTGAAATAATTTCTCTGGGAAAAATGATAAGCTCAAGTTGTCTGAGAGCATTTGGTGGGCCTGAGGAATAATAGGAGTCTGGAGAAGAAAATAAAGGAGGTTTCTTTCCCCACAAGCTTCTGTTAACAAAAGGTGGAGCAGTGACATTGCACTGCTTTTCTCCGAATCTGCCTTGGCAGAAGTAACTTCTAGAGCAGCCTGATCTTTGTGAACTCCATATAGCTTATTTCAATGGCCTGTATATGCCAGAACTTCCAAGTGAGCCCAGAGATCTTCAGGGAAGCTCTATATATGTGTATATGCATATATGTCCATATACATCCCATAGCATCCTAGCACTGAAAAGGAGCAGTGACTTCGTTGGCAGTGTTCCCCCCATAGGAGTGCAAGCTATAGAGACCCATGGGCAACCAAAGGGCCAAATCCAGCTGCTCTGGCTTTAAGCAGGGAGCAAGAGTGACTGGAAGGACAAGGTCTGGCTATTCATGTGTCAGAGGACAGCTATGGGCCAGCAGTTCGATATGGCCGTGAAAAGACAGTCACAGCTCAAATGTCAAGCTCAGTTTCTCTGGTCAGGAACAGCTGTTCCCACACACCTACTGTTGGCCCCTTGGCCAGGAGGCTCCAAAGCAACGCTTGGCTGTGTACGTACATCCCTGCAGCTCCCTGGATAGGTACCATGGTGTGGGACCTGTCAATCTAGGAAAAAAAAAATGGGCAAATTTTGGTACTTCCCAGCTGGAGAATTCCAAATCATGGTTCTTCTCCGCTCCTTTTCTCCTGGTGCTCTGGCGGCCGACACTGATGCAGGAGCGAGCCTTGTGAAACAGCGGTTGTGGGGTGAGGGTTTGGTGCCAGGATTTTGGTTCAAACCTGAAACTAAGTCTGGCTGAAGCGGTTCCTGACAGAGGTGCCCTGGGAGGGTGTTGAGATCATTTACTGAAACTTGGGCTGTTTTGTAGTTTCTCTCTGAGGATGGATCCGACAGTGCCGATAGTATTTAGACTGAAAGCTCAATTGTGTTTTGACAACAGCTTTTCCTGGTGTGATGGAGAGGAGCATATCCCAAAACTGGTTTTGGCCAGGCTTGTGTCTCAGCAGTATATAGTAATCTAGATTTGCATGCTCTGTAAATAACGCAAAAGGCTCACAAGTCTCCCCGAGACAGTTTCTTTCTCTCCTCCAGAGTTAAACGCGGATGACCTGCAAATCTGAATCCAAATACATGGATGAGGAAAGAGGAACGTTGGTTGCATCCAGTGCTCTGGTCCTGTGTCTGCCTGGGGGGAGAAGAGGGGCTCAGATTAGGGACAGCAGCAACCAACATGCCTGGGCTCTTTTTGTCTCCATCACATGAGTGAAATGAGGAAAAAGGAGAAATAAGCATAAAACTTGAAGAATACTTTGTTAAAGCAGTGAAATTTTAATCCTAAAATATTATAGAGGTTTTAAGCAAAGTGGGCAAGTGTATGTGTGTGAACAGGTCTCCAATCCTATCCTGTCATGCTGGAGGAAAAGATGAAAGAAAATTCAGCACGGGCAGGTAACAAATCCAAGGAGCAAAAGAAGCGGTTCCCCCAGCTGAAGACCTGATCTCTCCCACGTTCATTATCCACTGTCTGAACATGCAGGCCCAGGACCCACAGGAGCTGCTATATTTCAGAAGTAAAAAGTCATGGCAATGGATGTGAAAAAGTTGATGTTAAATGCTTTCTTACTAGGACTTACTGATTTAAAAGCAAGGCCATAGCTTTACAGTGCCATATCAAACCATATCACTTTAAACGAATGGATTAATTTTAAAATATTCAGATGAGGTGATTAAAATGCTTTAAAAATATTTAATAACATGTTTCTTTATTTTTACATGAAAACAGGCGACAGCTTGCTCTGTTTTACAACAAAATCTGTATTGCCACAACCAACCATGCCACTAAATGAAGGAAACAGTTAAGCAACTGAATGAACAAAAAATAGAATAACGTTCTTTGTGTTTTCAAAGGATATATTTTTTTTTGGTGCAGCCCTCACTAGTACTGAAAATAATGTGCATGTAACAAGAGGAGGAAATAGATTCTTAGGAAGATTTTCATAGCTCTCAAGCAGGACATCTATTGCAAAATCTGCTTGGTGCTGTTTAATGCAAGTATGAACGCAGCAGGATTTTGGGTTGCTTCATTGTCTTTCATCTAATTCTTTCAGAACAACTCAGTTACTTGTGAGGAAATCCATGATCACATTTCTTTTATAAAAGCAAAACATTTAGACCACGAGGAAAAAGCATGAACTGAGGACTATTGATAAGCTATAAACATTTTAGCAAAACATGTTAACAAAAATGAGTTTTGTGTTTCAGTGTGTCAGTTCTCCAATATTTGAGCTATTTTATCTATCATAATTCAGATGAAGTATAATTCCATTTCACAGATCAACAGTTCATTCCCAGTCTTCATTTGTACGGAAGCCTTTTTCCACCTTTTTGGTAAAGCAAAAAGGCCCTAAAAATGAGAGTAAGTTGCTGGCACAACATAAAGAATTCAGTATGAGTAACACTCAGACCCCTTACCTAAAATGCATCAAAAAGAAAAACTTGCTGGTATTCTGCAATGACAGGAATAATTTTTGCAAATAATGGGCTGATTATATGCGTATGTACATGTTAATCTGAGCTTGCAAGAAAATCTAATGTTCAAAGTGAAAGTCAGGGAAGCCTAAATATTTTATAAATATTAATTTGTTTCTTTGTTTTATTGTGCAGTTTGGCGTGGTGGATATTTTTAGTCAAATTTCCTCTTCATTGCCATCACACTGCCTTGAACATGCCTGGCAACACATCCTAGTTATCATCCCTATTTCTCTGCTGCGTGGTCATACTCAGCAGGGCATGAGGGGGGGATTTTTCCCACCTCTGGTTTTGAAATTCATATCGGGTTTGGGATGGCAAAAAAACAAATAAAAAGACCAGTGTCCAGATACTGGTGAAAGGATCGGGGCCAGAGAAAGCTGTCACTCAAAAGCTTTAAATCAGTGATGTGAGCTCTAGAGAGAAGGATTTTCAAGCCGCTGGTTTTGAATCCAGCAGCGGCTCCAGGCGCTGAACTCACCGCCCTTCCCACGGGCTGTTTCCAGCGCGATTTGCTGCTGTGGGGATGGGATGTGCGTCAAGAAGTTGGAGCGAGCCAAATTTCTGCCCTGGGATGGGGATGGTTTGTTTAACCAACAGCAAATCCTATCCTGGCTGCATCCATCGCAATGCAGTGTACGGCATTGGAGCCACCCTGCTCCCCCATGCCCTGAGCCTCCGGCTCTCCCAAGGGACCCTGGCCCAGAGGATGCTGCAGCACCCGCCCGGGGATGCTCGGTGCTTCGGGGCTGGCAGCCTGGAGCAGCTGCAGCTGGGCTCGTTCTGATCCCACACGGAGCTAAATCTGGAACAAGTCCTCTGAGATCAGTGGCGTTGCCATCACTTAAAGCCCCTGTACAGGAAGGGAGATTATCCCAGACCAGATGTCGCTTTCTGCAGCCGCTGCCGGCTCCTGCACGGTGTGAGTACGGCTGTCTGCACCTTTCTCAGCTTTTATTGGGCTCTTGTACTCACCTTGGCTTCAGCATGAGGATCCAGGAGGTCTTGCTATCGTTTCTTGGTTTTCTACCTTGTTTTTCAGGAGCTCAGTTTCACCATTCATAACCACAGGCCTGGCACTTTAAAACATGTTTTGCTAAAATAAGGTTAGGATTCTTAGTCAAACTTAGGATACACCAGGATCAACATTTTTTTTACAGTCTTGAGGAGTGAAATCTTTTGTTTCATGAAACAAAAACCTGGAATTATTCCTCAAGCCACCACAACTCTAGGAAGATCCCAAAGCATCGCGAAGTTTGTGATTATATCATGAGATCTGTTGGCAGCAGAGTGTGCAAAAGACCCCCTTTTAGTCCTTGAGCAAAACACGATCATTGCATTTCATCTGCCATCCCTAGGTCTGGTGCTGGCCGCAGTCCAGCCACACACAAAACTATTTTCTCCTATTGAACAGACCCTCCAACAGCAGCAAACCACCCTGAGGTCCCAGGCTCCTTCCAGGAGCATCGCTCCGCCTCTCCCAGAGGATGTGAGCAAATGAGCCTTGTACTGCCCAAAGCCACTACCCAGACAATTCATCTTTTCTTCCTAAATAAAGGAAAACATTGCCTGGTTCTTCACGAGCTTATGAACTTCAAAGTTGCCTGTGTTTGAGTGAAACAGAGATGGGATTTATCAGTTGTACTGGAGAGTAATTTACAATCTTGGTCATGTGCTAGGAGCTGTAGAAATGGAGAATAAGAAAGCTTTCTTTGAAAGCCTTGCCAAGATAACCAAGTACATACTGGACATTTAGCAGGTTCGATATTCGATTTTCTTCAGTTGCATTTGCCATAGGTAATTGTGTAGTTGCTGAGGGAGAAAATGTGTTTCTGTAAGAACTTCTGGCACAAATTAGAATATACTCGCTCATGGAGAAGCCCTTGAGTTTGCACAGATAAAAGCTTCCTCTGAAACATCTGTGCAGTCAGACCCTGTCACACACATTTTTGTGAGAAAAGTAAAAGAAAGAAGGTGATCCAAATGTGACTAGATATCATCAAGATGTAGAGATTGCAAATATATGTGCATGTCATTTGCACACTCTTCGTCCCATTCTAATCAACAGCATAGCATCTGGACGTGTATTCTTTGGAGGCTTCGAAGAGCAAAGTACTTGTATGTCAGATGGACTTCCCTTTTGCTTCAGTTTCAGACACAGAAAGACACCAAAATAACACCAGGGATAGTAAGTGGCTAAAGTATCCATTATTTTTCATCATATAGAGACCCTAATCACACTATGCATACGTTTTCCTTAAAACATTTTGTAGCCATGGCATGAAAAGCTCTCTTTGGAGCTATTTTGTGCAGGTAGACTTTAATTTTGGGGAGAGAGAAATGGAGCAGACATCTGTGCTCCATTACATAGCTTGAGTTTAATTTTGAGGAGAGAGAAATAGAGCAGAGGTCTGTGCTCCACTAGGTAGCTAGAGTTTAATTTCAGGGAGGGAGAACAGAGGTCTAAGCAATGTTTTTTTTCCCTGAAAGGTCCTAGCTGTTGTACCAGCTGAGAGGCAACCTTCACCCATGTTCCTCTAAATCCTGCTGCACCTTGGCCATGTATAACCTCAAAGGGAAAGGAGCAGGAATCTCTGATCTCCCCTGGCATACGTTGTATTTCACAGCAGGAGTTTGATGCCTAGCCGTAATATTTTTCTGTAACCCAGCATGCAAGTCAAAATTCCCAGTGCTTTCAATTACTGGACATCTGAGTGAAGAATGTGCTGCTGATGGGATTCCTGGTGGCGCAGGGTGAGTGGCACACAGTGACCCATAGGGACTCCAGAGCGGTTCCAGGAGCTGATTTCTGCAGCAGGAGCAGGGCTGTGCGGTCAGGGCTGGGGTTCTCCTTGTTGTACCAGGGCAAGCTGGGCAGCTATAGCCACTGATTTTGGCAGGGATGGAGTATTGCATGAGGGGGAGCCCAGAGCCTATTGCTGGTGGCAATAGCAGTCCCATGGATTTCCTGGAGGCAGGATTTGGTGTCTGATCCCCTGCATCATTTCAAGCAAGATGTTGCATCTTCAAGCTGCTGCTGAAGGAGAAAACCTAAGTTGTCTCTTGTGCTTATAAATATAGCAGTATGACCCCCAGAAATCTCACCTGATGTGATAATATGCTGCTGGTTCTGGGAACCATAGCAGGTCTCCATACGTGAATGAGCAGCTCAGTCACACGGCATCAATGTCAAGCTACACCAGTCATGGTGTTCCTTTGGAACGATTTTGTATGTTATGATATAGAACTATGAAAAACAACCCAGTTATCACTCATCCAAGAGAAACAATGTGATTATAGTGATCACGTGTAACAGCTATCAAAAGGCAGGGCACAATCCAGCACACACAGTTAAGGCTCTCTGGCTTCATTTGGATGGGAGCTACCTATGTTGTTTGTGCTTCCCAGTGTGCAGATCACGGTTTCAAGCACAGAGAAAAAAGCATCCTTGAGACGGGCTCATGCCTTTGTCCTCTGCATTTAAGAATGTGGACTAATAGTGCAAGTGAGTATACCATGAAACATCTGCATTGCAAGGAAAAGCAGCATCGATGCTCACCTGAGGCAGGAGGGGCGGAGAACTCTGCCTGCCACCTCGTGCTGTCTGAGGCTGCAGAAAATTCATCAAGTGTCAGCCCCAAGTATGGTTTGGATATTTGGGTTTGCCTTTCACACGGGATTTATACGATACTTGGTGCAATGAGTTCCCAAGGGGGCACAGTGGGGGCTCTGGGGTGCGGTACCTGAGAGAGATGGAAGTGGGGAAAGCTGCAGGGCACCTACTTCATCTTTCTCTGTGTGTAACTGGCAGAGTAAAAGTCAGCAGAGGTGAGAAGCTTCTGCAGCCCTCAGTCCCTTCTCTTCAGCCAAAACACAACCCAAAAAGCTTTTTATTTTAATCAAAAAAGACTTCAGAGTGTCATAAGAAATAAAGAAAAAAAAAAACTTGATGAGCGAGCCACAGTCAGTAATTGGAATCCAACTGATAATCTCACCTGTTACAGAATTTTCAATGGACACTACCAAAACCCCACCTGAAAATAACGCACATGAATAAAAAACGCTTTTTGAAAATCACTTGCACTGGGAGGATGCACAGAACTGGCAGCTGAGGGGCAGCAGAGCTGCCGTGCATCAGCATCTTCTTCCTCAAACCTCCTAGTGCCAAAAAGCTGCTTGTTGTCCTTAGGTAGCTGGATGCTTTAGGGCTTTAACTGTAGTTACTCATCTAAAAGTGGTGTTCAGGAAAGCTTTGCTTATAAGAAGTCTGTAAAATTTCTGATTTCGTAGTCCTGTGTTAGGCTGTAGCAGGCATCTTGGGCCGTGCACTACATCTACAGACATTTCCAGGCTGCTTTTCAAGGCTCCTTTTGCCCCGCTTTCTTCAATTTTCCTCTTGCAAAATGCAAACTTTTTTTGAGTAACAGTATGAGGCAGAATAACTCGCCCCTGTTTTGTTAAAGAATAGTCTAAGCTTGCAACCCCACAACAGGGAGAGTTATGCCCCTGTGTTTAATATATGGAGCACTTCTTGTTACCACTCTGTGGGTAGAAATATCGTTTCAGAAGCAAAATCTGTATTCCCTCCCAACAATATTCGGCAATCAAGAGTTTGACTAGCTCTTAGTGTTTCCAAAATGGATGGCATAATTAAATGATTTAAAGCCTGCTGTAATCAGGAGTGCACAGTCAATGAATATTCAAGCTGTTCTCGTTGTTAGGGATGATAAAGAAATCTCTTATTTTTAGGTGGGTTATTTTTTATTGTCTAGAGAGTCATCCAGAAGATGGTGCCACAGTTCTGCCTGTAAAATGAATGCTAGCCCAGAAGAGAGTCTGTGCACAGAAAATAGTACTTCATAGAAATTTAAGAGCAAACTTATTTTCAAGGACAGTTCAGAGCTCAAAACCTGACATTTAGTCTGTGTTAAGGCTCTTATTGAAAACTAGGGCAATGTATCTTTATTGCTTTTGCTCTGTCACTCCAGGCAAGGTCAGCCAACACTGCAAGAGAAAACTCATCCCGTCTCCATGTTCCCTTCTCAAAAAGGGACCAATCTTTGGGTATTTGTTAAACTGCTTTTTCTGGGTAGCAGTGAGACATCAAAAACAATAAATGAGGACAAAATGAGCCTCTTTCTGGATGTTTTGTGAGGCTTCAGTGGAAGCAGGAAGTGCAACACAAATAGAGGATGTAGCTGTTTCTTTTGGTTAATAATGTGAGGCATTTCTGAGCCTTGTTATTGAAGAAAATGATGATGTCAAACCTCTAGATCCTTGTAATCAGATTAAATAATCTGATTTCACAAAGCTTTTCACTAATATAGAAGGGGAAAATGAAAACCGAGATTGGTACGAAGCAAAATCTTTGCTCCCACCAAAAGCTGGCATTTAATTTTTTCTTCCACTACAATTTTCTGTTGTCTGAGGTCTCTTCTCTGTAGCTCAAGCAATTTGTCATCTGATTAGTCTGATGAAGCATAGAGAAGTCATTTGAACTGTAAATTTTCTGCAGGCAAAATAAAATGCAAACAAGAAGAGCTTCCTGTGCCTGCCAAAGTGATGATACTCAGAATACAAATAAGAAAAAGCCATGCTGACAGCATAAGCTATTTTTATATTCTGTCATTGGCTCCCGGGCATGGCAGTTTGAACAGGACCGCATCTGTATTCCCAAACCCAAATAAACCATGTAGTCTTAAGTGAAGTTCATGTCTTACAGAATAGCTGTTTAATCACAGTGAAAGGATACATTGCAGGAAGGATGAATCATGATGTTGATTCACGCTCAAGCTGTACGTTTACTGTTTGGATCAACCCGGACGGAACGGCTGAAGAGAAGAGGGTTTCCTGGCGCTGACACGAGAGGCGCCGTGCCGTGCAGGAGATGCCAGCAGCGACGTTCGTGCTGGCAGCAGGACCTGAGGGCACTTCATGTTGCAGTTCAGTCCTGGAACTTTGAGGAGCCCACATCAAGACCTGGCTTGTTGCGGTGGCTGGGCATGGTCGCACGGGCATGTTCAGGACATGGGTCACCTGCCACCTTCCTATGGTGACTTCCCAGCTTCCCCAGGGTGGCTGGTTTCATCACCTAAAGGTTATCTCCAGGGCAAAAACTCGCTGTAGGACAGCCTGCACTTGGGTGGTCTGGATCTAAAGGGTGTTAACGAGGGCGGATGAAGAGGGATGCCAGGCTAGGTCTGCCCTTTCCCACAGCCTTGGCATCTCTCAACCTCACCCTCACGTGGCTCCTCTGTGAAGAGCAGCTGTGGCCTCATTCCCTTCTTTAAAACCTAAGGCGTTTAGAAAACGCAGTCTCCTTTTCAGCACTCCTAAGCTGCTGAATTATTATACGGACATATGTCATGCACTCATTACCTGCCAGGATGCACTTAATGACTCTGGCTAATTGCAATAACGTCTTGCTTTTATACACCGCTTGCCACCACTGGACCTCAAAGCCTTTCGGGAGGTCAGCAGCATTAGCACCAGGCAAGGTTTCCCACAGAAAGCAGAGCTGAAAGCAGCACTAATAGGACTGTAGCTGGCAAACGGACCGTGTAGTCACACAGAGGCCTTGATCCTGCAAGTTGTTCTACAATAATCCTCAGGAAAATGTTATAGCAGCAATAGGAGACTTTTGTGATGCAAAGGAACCGCTGTCTCTAAATTTCTGGACAGTAATCTTTCTTTCTCTAGATGAGCATCAAAGGGGGACTTCTGCCAAGCCAGGGAGTGTTTTACTATCCAGGCACCATTTATTCACTGCAATGCAATATTAAGTAACACCACTAATTATCTACCTCCTGAATTAGAAGACGACTCTGACCTCTACAACGTATCACTTTGCAAAGCCAGGACCTTGCCTGGGTTTGCACAGACAGTCCCAGAGCACTCTGCCCTTCAGGAAAGCATCTCTCTTTGCCTCAGCAGAGCTCAGGGCAAATTCTCTCTGAGGTCGAATTCAGCAGCCACCCAGCCCAGGAAAAACCCACGAGTCAGTTAAACTGAGGTAATAACGAAGCCCATAATCAAATTTAAATTTAGTTCTTCTCTTAACCAGGAAAAATGGCTGAAGGCTTTGGTTCTCCCCTTGCCGTCCCCGGCATTTGCTGGGCTGACTGCTCAGCAGCTGCTCGGGCCATGTGGTTTTCTGGCAATTGCGGGACGCTCAGTCAAGCGGCGACTTGAGGGGCACCAACGGCCACGTCGGGAAGGGATGATTGATAACCTGATCAGAGCCACGACTGCGTTTCCACCCACGCTCGCTGCCAGTCCCTTTCAAGAGCGAGACGCCTCTGTGCTGTGCTTTGGTTTTGATGAGCGAGTACAGAAAAACGTGCAGCGAGATGAGTCCATCAGGCTTTTCACAGCTTTGGACAAGCCTGACTATGACTTTATCCCAGCTTTGCTTCTGAGTGGCTGAGTATGTTCAGGGGTGCTCCCAGCACATCCCAAAGCCAGGAGTTCTCTGGCAAACTGCCTCCCGCCCTTGGCGCCCGGGGTGGATATCAGCCTGGGTATAAAAGACTATGAAAATTCTTGCTCAGCCAGGGTGGGAAAGGGGCAGGAGATGCATCTTTTGTCTTGGATGAGTGATGCAAACCTTTGGTTTCTAACGTCAGTGCTCTCCCAGGCCCCAGAAACCTTGTGAACACTAGCAGAAGTGGATAATTCCCATGCTTTTCGAGAAGATTGCATTTCTTAGTGGAAAAGAAGTGGTCCTATAGAATTTTTGTTTATTTACTTTTTTATCAGCCATTTCTCTGCAGGAGGAGGTGAGAAGTTGGGAGTTAGGCAGACCCTTGCTGGTGCTGGAGACTGGGAAGATCCTGCTATTAGGAGATGCCAATGTTGTGGTGACTTAGACAGCAATATGGTAAGGGCTTGCAGGAGGGCTCTGAACTGTAAATCCGTTCTAGCTGAAATCCACCTTACTCAGGTTTGAAAGAAAGAAAGAAAGGGAAAAAATAATACCCAGATTATTAACATTGACTTTTGTCTTTTTCATTAGAACTTCACCCTGCAGGAGAAAAAAGGGAAGGCAGAGCTAACGTCATGGATAAAATTGAAGCCCAAACCTGATTTTCATGCTCTATTTATTACAGTAGATCAGAGGTTTTGTCTGAGATCCTTGGGAATGTAAAGAACAGTGAGTTTGTTAGAGTAATGCAGCAGTTGCATATTTTCTCCTGCCTCAACACAAAACTCAGCTGTTTTCTCAGACTGAACTGCCTCCTTGTTCAAAAACTGAGCTCAGGAATGAAGGCCCTCAATGTTGGCTGAGAATTTGACCCCAAATGCCTTCCACGCACACCAGTCAGCTGCTGGGGAGCTGAGGAGCAACTCTTTTCCCCTGTGCTGGAGGGCACATCACCCCAGGTGCTGCAAGAGACCATATCTGGTGCTCAGGTGGTGCTGGTGCCAGCACCAGGCTCTCCAGCAACAAAGACACTGAGGCACAGCCCAGGTCCCCTGGGGACACCCTGGCTGGCTGGGGATGCCATGAGTGTTGGGCACCTGCTAGAGCCACAATCAGAGAATCATACAACAGTTTGGGTTGGAAGGGACCTTCAAAGCTCACCCAGTGCCACCCCTGCCATGAGCAGGGACATCTTCACCAGCTCAGGTTGCTCAGAGCCCTGTCCAGCCTGGCCTGGGATGTCTCCAGGGATGGTTCATCCACCACCTCTCTGGGCAACCTGGGCCAGTGTTTCACCACCCTCATTGTAAAAAATTTCTTCCTCATGTCTAGCCTGAATCTCCCCTCTTTTAGTTTAAAACCATCACCCCTTGTCCTCTCATAACACAACCTTCTAAAAAGTCTGTCCCCATCTTTCTTATATCCCCCTTTTAAGTACAGAAAGGCTGCAGTAAGGCCTCTCTGGAACCTTCTCTTCTCCAGGCTGGACAACCTGGTGCACTTTGCAGAGCTGCCAGCTGCAGGCAGGTGTTGTGCCAGTGCAGAAGGGAGGCACCCGGTCATGGTACCCGCTGAGCACCTTCCATCTTTGCCCAAATGCCCCTAGAAACTGGGGCCCTGCTTTCTCCCTCCAGACAAGTGATTTCCCCAGTGATGCTATTGGGTTTTGGCTGCTATTTCAGAAGCACGGTAACTCACTGGCGCGGTGGTTAGGCGTATGCATCCACTCGTTTTCTCTTTCCAGGATCCAGCTGGGTGCCTTGGGGGCGTTAGAAATCCTCTAACATGAAATTAAACTGAAAATCCCAGCTCCCAGTGAGCGGGCTGTGTTTCTAGCCCAAGCTTTGTCTTTCAGGGAAAATGGCCTCACTTAGCAAGTTATCTGTGAGAGCGCGTAGGCTGTGTGCCAGTAACACTATCATCTTGCTATCGGCTGCGTGCTGAATTACTCACTATTCAGTGACCTTTTAGCAGATTATTGGAATTATATTGAATTTCCATGGAGGTTGCTGGAGCCTGCATCACTTTCAGGCCTGCTCTGTCTGCCCTCCGTTAAATCTCTGAGTTTGCCAGCACACACTGCCGAAGGCAATAGAAGAGTCCTTGTGACTTGTATGGTGGGTTTCCATATGTGTGGTCCGTCCGAAAAGTTGTGCTCAGAATCCTGAAGCAGCAAGATTGTCATGATCAATATTCAACAAATGTGAGATTTTTGATTTTTGGTAGCAGAGGTGCAGGTTTGCAGGTTTTTTTCTTGTGAGATACTTCATGCTGAGGTTGACACAAATTAGTTGATCTTTTCTTTAGGTGTCTGCATTCATTTGCACAGAAGAAGTAGGTTTTAGATTGATATTTCCTTAAATGAACATAACAGAAGGTGAGGAGGAGAGAAAATAATTAACAGATTGAATCACAGAATTGCTTTCAAAGCTCTTCACAGGTACTTGAGAAGGAAAGTACCTAACTGATGGGAAGATTTTGAGTGTGCTGATAGTAATCACAAATGGTCTCAGGTTGGCTGAGTTTAAAGTGGGGATGTCTAGCTGGAGATGATGGAGCCGCTTTCCCAGCTGGGCAGGCCCTTTCTTACGATGCCAAGGAGCCATTTAATTGCTGACGGATCAGCATGAGGAGGAGGGAACATGGCTCGTGAGCCACAGCAAGGGCTGCTGGAAACTTTTCTTCTGTGCAAGAGTCTGGTAGACTTTCTCATGGCTTCCTGTCCTGTGAAGATTTCTTGAGTGTGCTTGAAGTGTTCTCTACTCCTCCCTACTTTTGTAGGCAGCATTAGAAATCAGGACATCAAGCATCTTCACCATTTATTGATTTCTTACAAGCCCTCGGATTCATAACCCTGGGCAACACTTCAATGCCAGTAACAGCACCATTTCATATCCATTTCCTGCTGTGACAATGTTCAAGTGCTGAAATAGGCACTGCTGGTTTCTAAGCCTGTAGTTCATGCGATGGGAAATGCATCTAATAAGCCCAAACTCATTCCGTACTAAGCTTCCAACAGTGGGAAACTGTATTTGCAAGGTTGCACTTATGCCCCTGTCTGGGGTAAGGATCAGGGAATGGGGTGATTTGCAGACTTGTCTGGAGCTAAAACCGAGCACGTTGCTGTTCACCAAAACTCTACCATTTGTCACCCATTTATGCAGCACAGAGGGTATTTGCACCCTCATATGTGTGAGGCACAAACACACACAGTAACCTTAGCTATGTTTCTAAGCATTACACTAAATAATCACACACATATTATAGTAGAACCTTACAAACCTGACAACACATTCAGTGAAGTAAAGTGGCACTCAGGAAAAAAAAAAATACTTCTTAAACTGACCAAACTTATTGTTGCGAATAAAGTGACTGTTCCTAAGCTTCCTCTTTACCAAGGGTAGCCATTTAAATCGGTGCTGCTAAAAATGGTCAGCACCCTTTTTATTTGCAAAAGAGTGTAGCGGTGGTAACTCTGACTGTGGCCGGGAAACTAGAAAATAAAATACGTAAATATTTAATCCTCAAGTACAACTATTTCGGTGGTGTTTTCCTGCAATTTGCGGAGCTGCCACTTGATGGGGCCGAACGTCTCCTTTTGCAGGAGTCGCTTTCCCACGTTTCCCACCCCCTGTTCTTTTGAATCCATCACCACATTCCGAGTCTGTCATTCTTTTCCAAATCTCACTGTGCTTGCTTTGCCTCTTCCTGCACTAACTCGTGGTTGCACATAGAATTGCTCTCTGAACCTCAAGGAAAAAGACAGCAGTACTAATCCTGCAGCTGACGACAATGGGCTGGTACAGAGCATCTGTCTCTCTTGGACAGGACAAATGTCCTCACAAAATGCACATGCATAGAGATGATTTCCCCAGAGAAGCCAGGGGCTAACTGTGTGTCTAAAAGCTTTTATGAAAGCCTGAACAACAGACCAGTTATTTTCCCCCTCCCCTCGATGAACCTGGTATAAATCATCCAGTTTTGGGCCCTCCAGTTGAGAAGAGATGAGGAAAAAGAGGAGGGGGACTCCTGGAGAGCTGCTAAGATGGCAGGGGACCGGGGCACATGGTGAGGGGCACGGCATCAGAAATCATAGCTTGTAAATATGTGCCTTGGGGCTGCTGTGGAGTCGCAGGATATCAGTTAAGCTGAACACAAGCCATCCATTTTTATGACCTTATGCTCGCTATAACTAAATGTAAAGAAGGCTGTGAGTGTCAAGGGTGGGTGAGAAGGAGAGCATCCAACCCCAGGGCTTGTACAGCTCTACCTGGGTGGCCCAGGAAAGCCACGTACCCAGGGAATGGGGCTCCACTTCTGCCCTTGTTATTCCCAGCAGAGCCACAGTTTTCCTACCTTGAGTTGAGCCCTTTGGGCCGTTTTATTGCCGTTCCAGCACTAACTCACAAGCATCAGGAGGGCTGAGGGGATATTTTCTCAATACAGAAACAGTTTGAGTTCCTTTGATTCTCTGTTTTCTGCTGAAGGGGATGAACAGGCTGCAGAAAAGGTACAACAGCACTTGGAAGTCCCTCTGTCCGAGATGGTGGCCAAGTCTGAGGCTCAGACATACTCAGTAAAAAGCCCCCATTTTATTACATGTGCTCTAACCTAGAATCTCCTTGGCTGAACTGGCAAGTATATGAACATCGTATGATACGTTATTGAAGAATAACCATAGGAGGACTTAAAGGAAAAAAGAAATTAGACCAGTGTCTGTGCATAGGTGAGGTGTATGGGCTTTGGGAGAGGGACGGATTTTGCACGCTATTTTAGCATTTCCAAGCTCCTGAGTTACCATGCAGTGCAGCATTCATGGTCCTGGTGAGGGTGAGAGCTTCAAACTTCCCACCCATTACTTGGCACGGCTTTTGGAGCACACCACCCAACTGGGCCAACATCGCTATCTTAATACTTTTCTGTCTGTAAAGAAACTCCCTTATATTGTGCAAACACGCTGTATGCTGGCAGGCAAATGAGTGTTGCTAAATTGTATCAACTCTGAGCTGAAATATAGAGCTATTTTATAACACCAGAGCCATCTTCCTGTGGTGAATGTGGAGAATGTAGCTCGTTACCAGCATGTGGGAGGAACAAGGCTGGGCCAAGGGACCACAACTTGTTAGGGATGAGCTAAACATGGGCTTTTTCTTCCCTTACATGATCACAGCTACTTGCAGCGAAGTGCTTCTAATTGCTTCCACCAAAGTTTATTACCTTGAAATACTGAACGATGAATTGTGCTGACACCTCCAAGGATCTGGGGAAAAGAGGCATTAAAGAGGTTGTCATCTCTGTCAGTCAAGTACGATAGTTGATTTGTAAACCAAGAGATGCGTGGCGGTTTTAACAGGCTTGGACGTTCACTAACTGCTTGCTGATGGTGTCCCTTTGGGAGATTATTGGTTAAGGTAGTTAAGAAAGGATTCGTGTGAAAACAGGGCAATGATTTCAAAAAGTTGGATAAAGGTGAGAAATCAGCGTATTTTTAGCACAGCGTCAGGCTAAATGAAGGTAAAGGGACTGTTCCTCAAAGAGGGGCCCAGGCTCGAGCCTATTTCATGTATTAACAACCTTTGCAAAACAATGCATGCTAACGAAGTTTAGCACAGAAAGAAAGCTGGAGGCTTTTTCACCACAGAACATCTGACCACTGGGGAATAAATATGGGATGTAATTTAGTAGAACCAAAGCGCCAGGTAATGCACTTAAGGAGCTCTTCTGCTGTAAGTCGAGGGCTTATTGTTTGGAAATGGTTGCTCTCCATGTATGTATTGCTAACAGACTGAGAGATGTGAAATACGGATCAGGGAAATGGGACCCAAGGATGTAGCAGCAGAGAGCTGCTTCTAATGCTAACGTGGATGTCAGCAGGCCCTGGTGAGCCCCCATCCCAAACGAAGAGGTCCTGAGTGATAGTATTGGGTGCTGGGAGGGACTGAGAGAGTTCTGTGAGAGTTTGGCTGCTCTAAGCAAAACCAAGGCTGTGTATGGTGCTCAAGGGAAGCACCTCACCCAGCAGCTCCAGCCACAAGCAGCCGGTGGGGCCTGCTCAGCTCAGAGCATGGCTCCTTGCCTCAGCAGGTGATGTAGGTGGTGACAGGCAGTGTGGCACAGCATGGCACAGCACGGCATGTCACCTCGCTTTGCCCCTGAGTGATGCAGAGACCCGAAGGCTTCGCAGGCCCCAGGGCTGCATGTCCAACAGGGAGGCTCCTGGCAGTTGTCCAGCACTAGAGAGTGGGGGAGAGCAGGAAATTAGGATAATTGTCAAAAATGAGCAGTTGTAGATTAAGTACAAAAGCATAATATTTGGTTGATTAACTTTCTGGGACAGTGAGATTGCTGCAGCTGAAGGGGAAGAGCAAGTGCCTCTTCCAGACCCCTCAGCTCTGTCACCAGGTGACAGGGACACTGTAGGGCCTGCAGATGCCCATTGCATTAGCAGCTGAGACCATTGCATTGTTCTGCCGATCCCTCTGTGCCTCCCTTCCCTTCAAATCATGGGGCTGAGAGGGGAAAGCCTCTGCAGAGAGGTGAGCACCGTTGTGTTTGCATCCAGCTACAAGAGCAGTGCCTGGGGGGTTCCAAAAGCCAAAGCCCCTGTGATGGTGCTGCCGGCTCTGCCCCTTCCTGCTCACACTCCTTCTCGCTGTGCAGGCAGCTCTCATTGCCTGAGTGCTGCCTTGGGGATCAAGAGGGATTCAGGGAGCCCGAGAGCGAGGAGGGATGGCACTGCCAGAAAAACTGGAGAGGCTCTTATCAGTGCAATGCAGCACCCAGCCATCCATATTTGTTTCATCCCCAGTCATTTTGATTTTCTCCGGGTTTGAGAGAGCTAACAGAGGGTTCCCCCTTTGAAAGAAAGACTTAATTTCTTTTCCTTTTTTTTTTTTTTCTTTCCAATTTACTCTTTCAAAATTGCTTCAGAAACAAAGGGTTTTCCTAGATATTTTATATACACTGTGGTTTGCTTGGTACCATTTCTGAGGCTAACCTGGTAATCAAGATATTTTGAAAGGTAACTGTTCTTGACCATGTTATTCCAGGAAAGGGCCTCTGGGTGCTTGGTTATAGAATGGGTCCCAGGTCTCTGACTGGCTTATATTGCTTTGAGGACAGCACACCCAGACTCAGACCTTTCTTGCCGATGAGAAGGATGCATCATTTTGTTGGGTGCCCTGTAAGGGCAGAAAATGGCAGCACAACATAGCAGGTTCCTGAGTGCATGGCATGACGTGCAACTTGGCTTTGAAAGACTCAACACCGTGCTCAAGGAGATGATAGTAACTGTGGCCAGTGCCACTAAAGCCTGCGCTTACCTTTGCCAAGCTATTGGCAAAGCATGAATCCAACCATGGCAGAGAAACCCTGCGTAGCTGATGCCACTCATGGGTTCATTGTCATCTTGACACGGGGCTCTTCTTTTGATGTGCCCGTGTTGAGTATCTGAATATTGAAGCATGTATTTTGAGGCACATTTACCATAATATAACTGCTAGATATTGTTAAGTACCCTGTTACCCACCGTACTATCTCCTTGATTTCAACAGCAGTTGAGCATAAAATAACAGTGGAATGTTTTTAGAACTTTCTGTACAAATATCATTCAAGTATCTGCACGTTGTCCAACTATTTGTAATAATGTTGTGCTGAGTTTAGCAAAGCGAGAAGCTAATGCACTGACAGCTTGCATAAACTTTCCTGCCCTCAAACTAGGAGCTGGGGCCCAGAAAACTTGCTTCAGCTTGGTGATGCTTTCAGGGCTTTGAGATTTTCACACAAGAATGTCTTGTCTTTTTTTTTTTTTCTGACTATTTTAATGAAGCATCACTGAAAAGTCAAGGGAACATGAGCACATACCTGGTTTAAGCACTGCTGGAGTCTGTTAATCAATAGTATGCCTACAAAAATAGCAACAGCATGACCTACTTCCCCACTCCTTTTTGATTTGTGTTTCGTCCTGCTCCTTCATCTGTCAGGAACCACCTCTTGACACTTCTCAGCTCTTTGGAGTAGGTCCCTTTTTGCCATCTGTGTTTAAGAGTATAGTGCAGTGATAGCCTACCTATGCTCAGAGAGGGGAAAAAAAAAAAAAAAAAAAAAAAAAAAAACNAAAAAAAAAAAAAGAAGCCATTTTTTTCATGGAAACCTGCCAAAATTCCCTAGAAAACTCTCTTATCCAGGGCAGGTTCATGCCTCAGTTCAGAGAAGGCAACTTGGTTTCAAAATGGTGTGTTTAATCTGCTCCAGTTGAGTGAGTGCATCCTCCTCTGTCTCTAGCCAGGGATGCTGCCCGAGACAGGGATGCAGAAATGGCTCCGCATCAGAGCACTGCAGCGGTTTGCCCTGGCCAGGAATCTGGGAAAGCCAGTTCTCCACTTCTTCTGAGCTTCTGGTAGATCGCTCTCTTCGTGGAAAGCATTGCTGCCAAACAGCTTCTCATGCCTGCTTTGAACAAAACACAACCTAAAATCCCTTTTAAAAGAAGACCAGTCTGTAGCTTTTACAGAGAAATGAGGAACAGAGGACTTTGGAAGGGTTGACATGATTTCTCTCTCTGAAGGAGAGCAAAAATTGAAACAAAGGGGAAATCCTTTGACCAGAAGGAAACTGCGTTGTATTTAAACACACTGATTTGTTAGTAGGAATTAGAAAGTGTCTGAAGCTGGGAGGTGATAAGGTCTCTCTGTCTTAGATGTGCAAACTATTTTTTGTTGTTGCTTATCAGAAAGAAAATGCAATAGGAAGGATGAGGGAATTCAGCTTTGGGTCTATTATGCCCTCTGCTGTTATGGGGCTGAAACAGGGTATGGCATAATTCAGAGTAACAGCATGCAGATCTGATTTGAAGGCTGTCCTTTGGCTTAGAGGCTTGGAGAGCTAATTAAAACCCTTTTTGCTTAGAAGACTTTTCTGGCTTTCTTCAGCTCTCTTCCCTCCATCTAATAAGTGATGATCCTTCATTAGATCAACATTACACAAGGGGTATCACTTGACAACCTTGTTCAACTTGAAAGCAACTGCTACTGCCATCAATATTGGCGAAGAGACTAACCCAAGCCATGATGTATCAGTGAATGACCATCAGAGAAATCCTTGCATAATTTATTTGAAGAAGTGCGAGAGAGCAGCTGGGGAGGAGAGGGAAAAGAAGAACTGCCAAGGCCTCATCAGGAAGACATCTTCATCTGGAACGGGTCCTCTGCTCAGACAGTGCTTACAAACTTTCAGCCAGAACAAAATGCTTTGGACTTTGTTTACCCAAGAAACACATTTACTGCCCTCAGAGCACAACTTATTTGTGGAATTTTTCATTTATTTTATTTTTCATGCATTTATTGATATATAGAGGTGTTCAATAAGAATCAGTGGAGAGTTTCACAGGGAAATAGCTGTTAGCCAATATCCCCTATTCAAGCTCTGCAGCACTGCAGAACAATATATAATGTTACAGAAGCCTGCACGGCAAGGGAAGAAGGGACTCCACTTTTGACCTGTGATTTCTCTGCTGCTTTGGCTTTTCATATCCCAAGGCTCTCTGAATACACAGTTCTTCATATGCTGTTGTCACTCTCACAACTACATGAAGCTGTTTAACTCTCTCTCCAGATCTCAACACCAGCAAGTTTTCTTATGGAACATTACAGTACAGAGAGAACTCAGAAATACTGAAATACCACCCCTAAAACCTGCAGGGATTTAGGAAGACAAATGGATAGACGTGCACGACATTACAATGAGCCACAGCCATATGACCGTGTGATGCTCAGGCAACCAGCGCTCTCATAAGCTGACAACCAAGGGTGCAGATCGGGGCAGGAGTTTATGTAACACAGGAACACACAGCACCGATTTTCAGACCTAAGGGGACTTTGGTGCCTGTCATCAGCATCTAGAAGAAACATTCCCCCTTAACTAGATGATTGTATTAGATGTGACATGGATGTGACAACTTCACGTGTGAAATTGCACCGACTTGGCTGGATCTTTGAAAGGCTGATACAATGGGTGCGGCTTGGATTGTGTCTGAGCAGAAAAGGAGAAAAGATAATCGTGTCATTAAGTCATCTCAGTATTTTGCACTTAACAAACATCTTAGAAGGTTCCTGTTCTTACACATTTTCGGTTCATCTCAAGGAAATGCCTTTAGGAGAAGGACAGATTAAATACGACAGTAGGTGAAGACCTCTTTTTCTAGCAATGATTTAGCAGTGCAGGGAGCCTCTTGGAGCCTAGGATGTGTTAAGAGGTGCAGGGGAGGGATTTAGCTCACAAAAATTGTGAGTTTAACCAGAGAACAGTTGCGGAGAGATGTGAATGAAGCCTAGAGCAGTCTGGCACTAGGCAGGATCCAGGCTGTGCCCTCCCCTGTCCCCGCACACACGGACACACAGACACACAGACACACAGACACACAGACACACTGCCAGCACAGCTCTGCGATTAGCTCCCGATCCCTCTCCTCACTCCTGCAGGGTATTTGAGAGGAGACAGCCCATCTCTGCAAAGTTAATAGGGAATCAGTGTGGGAACAGCTGATGTTTCTCACGGAAGAAGCAGAGACGAGGGAAAAAAACAATGAAAAGATATAATGAATTGCATCTCTCTCTCCCGTGTTTGCAGGCAGCTGGTTAGACAGAGAATTGGTGCCAGTGATGTGCTTCCCATGGCCGGCAGACAGGTCTGGGTGGCAGGAGCTGCAGGAGGCAGCCACAACTCGGGTTGCTGCTGCTGCTGCTGCTGGGAGGTGTCAGATGCTGCTGAAATCTGGAAAACAAAAGCTGCAGGCACCACAATACATGTTCGTGTTTCGGTTTGGTTTGGTTTCCTTGCATCTCTCTGCTTTTTTTCCTCAAAGTGCGTTTTTTCACACTTCATATTCCCAACATTTATAATGGAGGGATAGCTGCTATTTTATGAATGGACAGTGTTGTTGAATTAGTTTTAAAAAATCACCATTTGATTCATGGCATTTTAAGAATTCTACAGCTATATCAGGTGTTTAAAATGCACGGGCCTCTCCTTACATTTGCTCTGTGCTCCATTTTCCCACAACCTGAGAAAGAGCCAAGATGGTCTGTGCTACCTATAGAAAGATTATACAGGTGAAAATGAGTCGATTTCATCCGGAAGCAACTTCAGCCCTGGCTAAGGCACATGCTAATGGCTCACCCTCATCGGCAAGCTGAGATATTAGCAGCCTTTCAGAAAACCAGAATACAGCAGATGCCTTGTAATCTGCAGGAGAAGATGCAATGTTTTCCAGAGGCTGATTTTTGCTGCCCAGCTCTAAGTTTGCATCTTCCTCGGAGAGAGAATTTGCGTCCCTGAAGGGGACAGGCAGGAGGATGCTGCACTGGTGATGCTCTCAGGTTTGCGCAGCCTGCATCTCGCTGCCAGCAGCCACCACATCCCCAAAAGCAGTGATTCTAGCTGCTTATCATCTCTGACTTAATCATCCCGCGGCATCAGAGGCATTATTAATATCCATGCACCCAGATGGCTCCCAACCGCTGTCCCCGGCTTTGAATCGAAGCCTCTCGCTCAGACCAACTGGCAGCACTGGGTATTATCTCAGAGACACAACACAACCAGGGAGATGCAGCAGACACTTTCCAGCATCAAGCACCCAGGCTGCGGGATGCTGTACGGGCAATAATTGTTGGATGGGGCTTTAAGTATGATAATTACTGGAAAATGGGGGGTTTTATTCCAGAACCACATTTTGCATGTGATTCAGCCTCTCTCTGATTCAATTCATACTTAATTTATTTATCTGAAAGAGAAAAGTGAGGGAGAAGAGTGTGTGAGGGTGGGCAGTGCAGCACAAGGGCCGGGCAGTGGGACACTGCCCTGAGTCCAGCGGGCAGCCTGGCTCCCAGAGGAGGTGATGGTCTGATGGCCCATGTGTCTTTCTGTCTATTCAAGGCAATACGGAGTCTCACAGCAGGGCAAATCTGAGCAGATGGAGAACCTTACATCATCTCAGTTTCAGAAGAAATGTAAGGTTAGCTGTGCCTTCTAACACGCAAACTTCATTCTCTTTGATCTTCTAGACAGCACTTGTGAACAAGAGATGCTTTGGCAGCACGCTGGATTCAAATGAAAACCTCTTCATTCTCACACCTAGCTTTGTGAAATGGTTGGCCTTAATTCTGCTTAGATGCACAGTTTGCAAACTATTTTATCAGTAGATGCATTTATTTTGCCAGGGAAACTCCTTGAGTGTAGAATTCTTCAAATTGCTTGTAAAAATTGTGAAGCAGAGCTCTGCCTTCCAAAGATGCGATCCCATTGTTGGGTCTTTTTTGTTAGGTACTTCTTTTTCTTAATCATCAAGTCTCCTAGCTTTCTGAAGTGTCTTCACATTTTCGTTTATGGATTACAGGACTTCATAGTTAAAATACCTGATCTCATATTTTAAGTTCTACTACTCACACAGCTGTTAATCCTGTCATTAACATCTGAACCACCTTAATATTGCTCTGGTGGTTTCCTGTCTTTGCTTCGAAAACAGCAGTGGCTGCACTGCTGCAAGCCTGCAGATAACAGGCTATTTTCCTAATTGACAGTTGCCATCTCCCCTCTCTGTCTTTTTGCTTTGGATCGATTTGTTCGCTGGTTTTATCTGCACAGTTAATTATCTTATGAGCTCTTATGATAATTGAGGTCCCTGTTCTAAAAGTATTTCTTGGCAATGCTGAAGATAAGAACACAAGTGCAGGTGATGCTCTGTGGATAAAGCCCATCTTCCTGCCATCCCTGTCACTGTTGTCCCCACTGCAGCTGCCAGCACTGGCCTGGGCTCAGCAGGAGCTGGTACACACAGGTGGATTTGCTGAGCTACCCAAAGCAGAATCAAGTGCACCACATCTGAACAAGCTTTACACCATTTTCTTGGGCCTGGAAATATGAAAAGTCTTCAGGGAGGTGGGGGTTGAGGAGAAAGAAAAAGCCACCATTGCAGAACACATTAACATGGCTGAAAAAGATAACATGCTTCAAAAATTAGAGTGTTTAAAAGTGATCTTTAGTTTTAAAACACCTCTGAGCCAGGACCTTGTGGATATTTCAGTAGCGCTGAAGAGAGGGCCAAATATTTCCCAGACTTGTTCAGCCCTGTGCACAGATGATACTACAAGCACTTGTCTCCCAAACTTTATCGAGAAGTTTCTTAAAGTCTGTCTGCAGCATCCCATCATTAGATGTAATTAATGAGTGTGCTGTGGACAGGGTAACCGCTCAGATCAAAGTTGTAGCAATTTATTTTTTTCTGCTGCAAACAGCAACAATCTCCAGAGCTCTCTTGAGTCGTTCCATCTTTATTAAATAGGCAGAGCCTTAGCTGCTGAGATTTGATAA
The DNA here is from genome assembly GCA_013399365.1 of Pampusana beccarii. NCBI lineage: Eukaryota > Metazoa > Chordata > Aves > Columbiformes > Columbidae > Pampusana > Pampusana beccarii. The sequence goes on along the minus strand of VWYH01004902.1, from coordinate 548,111 downwards.
ATCAAGGGCCAAGATGTGGACCAAGGTGCAAGCGTGTATCTCCAAACATTCAATCAACCACCAATATAATGAGAGGAGGGTTGATAACTATAGAAACCAAGTACATTAACTGGCAGAACATTAATGGCAAAGAACAACATACAAGCTTTTATTCCCTGTGGCTGAGAAGGTAAATTGCATTTTCAAGTTATGACAAACTTGACATTTGTTATTATCTATTATTATATTATTTATCTCCTTTAAAGTATCATTTAGAGGCCTCAGCTGTAGTCAGAGTCTGACTGTGTTCTGCAAAGGTTATATTTTAAGTCTCTGACATTCAAGATAATATTTCCTGCTGTCTTGGTTCTGCCAGATTCAGCAGAAGTTGCGCTAATTGGGAAAACATCCATTTGAGCCTATGGAGGAGTGTGAAATTCAAATGTGGAAGACTCCAGGTGTATAGAAGGCAGCATCCTGCCCAATAAACATCTGAAGTACTTGCAGAAGGCCACCCTATAATGTCCCACCTGTACATTGTGTACGCACCCGTGTCACCCCAAAGCCGGGTGGATGGGAATGAAGCAGCCCCCAAACAGTGACTGCAATGTGGGGCTGCGCACCCCCCTTCCCCCTGCACACCAGCCGTGGGAACAAGGTCACCCTCTCCCTGTCAGGTCCCCCCATCTGTGTTCCTGCAGCTCCCTGCCTGCAAGTGCCCTTCTGCACACTGGACCAGCGGTCTCCAGCTGATTACTCCTCATCAGCGTGTGCCATCATAATTAACAAATGTGATTACGAAGTGCAGATGTGCGGGTGTTGCACCTTGTCAATACGGCAGTATTTTCTTTTCTCACTTGGTGTTATGAGCTAATAATTATAGCTTTATATTTTTAGCAGCTTCATGTAATTTAGGGCCAATTTGCTTTAGCATTCCCTAATTTTCGCTTCATCTTGATGGTACCTAACCCAGACTACTGCCACACCAATCAGTAGTGATTTCGTTCTTAGTAACTGCATCTTAAAATGGCAATTAGGTTTAAATTTATATTGTACAAAAACAAATCTATGTTGCACATGCCTTTCAGGCTAATATGAATGGATAAACTAGAAGTCTATCCTACTCATATCTTGTTTTACAAGATTTTTGGACATTCTTTGCATGGAGCAGCCCAGGTTGGAGGGTACCTTGAAAGATCACCTGGTCCAACCTTTATTCCTTAACACTGAACATAAAGCAAAGAGCTCCCAAATTGTCATGATACCTTGGTTTGCAGACAGTACATGGCTGAGAATAAAAATTGTTTAAGTAATAACTTATTTGTCTGAGTAGCTGTAAATGAGAACTCAGCAGAAGAATTGCTGAGCATTTTGGGGTGTTCTCATTTAAGATGCAAATTGGGGGACAGTGAACTGAAGTGAGTAATATTAAGAGTGGGTACCAAACAGCTCCAGAAAGCTGCCTCAACTGAACTTATAAATATAGTGATCATTACACTGGCCAGGAAACGCTGGACTGCAGAAAACGAGTATCTCACTGCTGGGAAAGAAATCCGTTGACTCAGGTGCAGTAAAATATTTCAGCCTAATTTATTTACAGGCAGGTACACACATTATTGTGCTATGCCGTCAGCTCATCCAGCACCAGCTTTCCCCTGCAGCTGCCCTGGTCTAGTCCTGTTTAGTTAAAAACTAAGCCCAGCTTGCCTCTGAGGTGTCATGTAGCTTCAGGCACAGAGAATTAGGGAAAAAGGTCCTTTCCCCTGCAAGCATGTCCTTTTGAAAACTCATGACGAACTGAAATACTTTACTTTCCCCAGTTTTAAATCGTACCATCAGCATCTGGCTCATTTTACAGAAGAGCAACGACTCGTTGCACCATGCAGATTAGTGAAAACCTCCATTCATTATCATTACGTCAGTAATGTACCTCATCCGCGCTCTTTGCTAATAGCTCCAGCAATCATCCCAGGAGGAGCTGCTTGCTTGGGACAAAATGGGATTTGTGGGTGTAGAAACCCTTTGGGACCCTGTGACACCCAGGGGGCCCACAGCCTGTGGGGTGGGGAGAGATACTTCATCAGCAAAGCTAATCGTGGCTTGTAAAATGTATGTAAAATGTGTGTAAAACAACTTGTGTATTAGCACATACCATGCAATCGCATGTAAACTCCAATATAAACTTGTGGATAAGCGTAGCTGCAACTACAGTGTAAATTTAGCTAGTAAAATGTAGGAGGGTGGTTTTGGTTTGGTTGTTTCCCCCCCCCGCCCCCCCCATATGCACGTTTAGCTTATATTGTCATTAAAAGTGTTTTAGGTTATGGGCTATTTTTGTCATGCCTCATGGCTATGATGATGCTGGGCTCACATCGAGAGACCAAGACCTACCCCACTCAAGAAAGACACATGGAGAAAAAGAGAATATCCTGTGTGACTTTGCTGTGTTACTAGTGCATTTAATACACTGCATTTTAGACAAAAACAAGCTGTCTTGACCTTTATCCCCATTTGTCAGGTCTCTATTTCTCCTGGGCTCCAAAGCTCCTGGGCTGGGTGGCCCTGAGGACAGGAGCTGGTGCTTGCAAAACTGTGGGGTTGCCCAGCATTGGGATACCTTTGCTCCTCTGCCCAGGGACCATGGGAAGCATCTGAGCAGTTGCCCAAACCACCTCGCACAGTGGAGCAAATCCAGGCCCACTTCACTCATGTGAGACTTCTAGTCCGTTGTTCTCAGCTAATGTTGTTTTAAATACTGTGTTTTGCAGGGTTTTTTTATGAAACTCCTTCAGTGACCTACTTTGAGTTTAAAATAACCTTATTAGTAACACAGTAATAATAGTTACCCTTCCTACATATGATTTGTCTTCAAGGCATTGCTCCAACTTCAGGTAATCTTCACAGTGGTTGTGAGAGGCAGGTGCTCACTGCAGTATTTTGAGACAATTCTGCTAAAAATGGAGAGTATGCAACAAAAGTTGGTTGATTCTTAGGCCTGTTTTCCACCTGATCTGTTTTTAAAGTCTACTACTAAATTCTGTTGGAAAACATTTACCCAGGAAAAACTATCACATATGAGCAGTTAGAGTAAGGATAAAACATCTACTCGGTACTACTGGCACCAAGACCATTCTCTGCATTTCAATCTATCAGAGGGTCTGCTGGGTAATTTGACATAATGAAGCAAGTGAGAGTGAGCTGAAACCCCAGGAGAGCATCTCCAAGATCTCAGTGGCTCCAAAATATCTGAGAATGTGTCTAAGTCCTAAACAGGCAAAAAAATTGAATGTTGCCATTTGGTTACTTGTTCATTCTAAGGTCCCTTGCTAAGTCCTAAACTAAACCAAGTCCCTTGTTTATGTGATGTACTCAGATCCATTTCACATAAATGTTCCTTGACCACCTCTGAGCTGAACACCAGGCCTTGCCAGCCTCCGTGCTCTTTTGGGAAGAAGTTAGAAAACATCCAGAGGAAAGCAACTTCTGTATTTTGCTGCCGTACAGTCACTGCAGCTAGAACTGAGTAATTCCCTGAGCAGCCAAAAATCTTTTGCTGTTCAGTTTTTGGATGATGGTAAAGCATTTGAAATGCTACCATAAGTTTTAGCCTAGAGAGAGGGTTGAACATCAAACTGAATGGGAGTCTATATGTAGTTTATGATTCATATGAATAGACATCATATTGGCACATTTTAAACAACTGTAGACCTGAGCCTCATGGAGGAGTATTTGAATGGGAAAGAAGTGAGAGGAGAGCTCCCCTGTGCTTGGTGTTGGTTGATTTCACACTCCAGTTTGCAGCAACAGGTCATCTATTAACCCGAAAGAGGTTTTTTTATGTCTCTACTGCAAAGAAAGAAATCTTAGTTCTGTGTACTTTCTGTATACCCTGCCTCAGGGCATGGGCTGATCTCAGAAAAGATTTAAAACCAGGGGAGCTCATCTTTCCAAATTGAAGTTAAGGTATTGACATCCTCCCACAGTGAGCCGGCTTTCCTCCGCGCCTGTATTTCATTTGAATTCCCTGGAGGTGAAACTTAGATAAGAAATAATGTGGCTTGTGATTCATTGCTGCTTGCGTGTGGAGGAGAAAATACCGATGTGAAGGGCCCTACACGGCATCGTGCAGCTTCTCTCTGTGCCAGCAAGTTCCTGGGTCTCCCGGGAGCATCTACCTGAACCAGCTGCAATGGGAAGGCCAGACCTATCTTCTTCCATTTGCTCAGCAGACACTCTGTAATGACTCCTTACTAACAAAAAAATCCTTATTACATCTTGGAATGCCTCTCAGGGAGGTCGGCACAACACAGAAGCAGCCAGTACCTGCTGCAAATGTAGAAGCATTTGGGATTTTCCTTCCTTTTACTTGGTCGATTCATATCCATTTTAATTCCTCTAATCTCCACCTGGTCCTTTGCCACCAGTCACTGTGGGAGATGAACCTCAAGTTGACTCATTCCACAGTTGTGGGGAAGGAAATAGATGTGATTCATGTTTTGGAGAGCCAGGTAGTTTTTCTCCATCGCATGAGGTTTTCCGAGTTTTCATCCAAATGAAAACATTTTTGGCTTGTCAAACTGAAAACAGAAGTCAGCTCAGGCAAAGTGAGTTAATTCATTTTCACTAAAAAGAAATCCTTTTGAAAAGAAGACTGAGGTGAAAAATTACACTAACATTAGGAATGAAAGTTGTTTCAAAATGAAAATTAAGGTTGCACTTTGTTCAAACACAATATTGCAGCATCTACAAACCTATCTTTTCATTATTTTTGTTGGAAAAGCTTTTTACTGCAGGTTTCAGTTCTGATTAATCAGTTGAAAAGAAATCCCAAGAGGATTTAGCCTTTTTTTTTCTCATTAAGTTTAACAAGAGATGGAATAAGCGGACAAATGAGGAGGGGACATATGTGAGGGCGCATTGCCCAGGCCTCTGGGAACCTGGCCCACGCACACTTCCAAAACTGACTGTTTCTCTCTATAGCATTTGTCAGGAACTGAAAGGTCATCTCAAAAGAAGGGAACCTGATGCTTTTCAAGTCATTTGCTTGAAGACATCCATCACTGCAGGATTCCCACTCGTGGCCATGGAGGCTGGTGTTGCCCTCACGTGGGCACAGGACGCGCAGAGCCCCTCCAGACCTTTCCATGCTTGGAAGGAGGAGGCAGGCTGTGCAAGCCATGGGTGACCACCCTGCTCGTCTATAGCCTGGTTTCTTCCGGCAGGTCCTCTGCTATACCTTCAGAAAGGCTTGTGCTAGATGCGTCACCGTGCTCAAAAACAGAATATTGCATCATGACTCATTCCATATGAACCTGTTAGTCCTAAAACACAAATAAATGCTTAAAAATGTTGGCTGGAAAGTTTGTTTCTCTGCTCACAGAGATGAAGTAAATACCATGGCACCACATAACCCTTCCACTATTCTGTGTATTCAGTTTTTCCTCACTTTGCTCTGCTGGTAGCTTAAAATGGAAAATACCTGCAGGAGATCCAGTATTTTTAGTCGAGCCATGGAGTATCAAGTGCCTTAGAAGGCTGACCTCTTCCAGTAATATCAATAAATTGTTCTTCTTTGAAAGCCCTATTATCACTGCGTTCTAATCCTTGAAAAGTTGTTCGAGTGGTTTCTACATAATGAAAATTACAGGACCCCATAGGGCTTAATGAAAACACCTGGTGCCTGCATGGAACTGCTTTTATTATAGCCAAATATCTCAAAGTATATTTACGAAGCTGGATTAACGCTGAAGTTTTCCTTGAGATAGAAACCGTCAGAGAGTGAAGGAAAGAGGTATGAAGCCAGGCTCTCCTCTCTGCTCGATCAAAAAATCGTGTTTGTTTAATGAAGGAGAGCTGGGGTACAGCCACGTGCCTTGAGGCATTCACCCACAGAACTGCTAATACCAAAACGAGTTGGGAACCATCTGTCCCATCACGTCTCCAGGTGACACCTGGGAACCTTTGAGAAATGTACCCACGGGGTCTCTGTAGGATGGTCTTGGTTCAGGACAACAAACCTGCTCACACTTGCAGGAAGGGAACCAAATTCCTGCTATGTGGGAGGGCTGAGACCTTTCTGCTCTCAAAACCAGGGTTTCCAGAACCAAAAAGGCAAAGCAGAGCTGCCATCCTCTCAGAGCACAACATGGACACGCTGAGAAAGGAGTGTGTACCTCTCTGGTGCTCAGCAGAAGTGTGTCCAAAGTCCATGTCGAAACCCATCTCCATTTGCACAGTGAAAACGAAGTACCTGATACCCTGGCTCTCCAGGTCCAGCAAGGAGAGGGAGGGAGGTACCCATCACCTCCACACCCTCCTGCTGGCAGCATCACTCAGGAACCTGGTGTCTGGGGATACCAAAAGCTGCAGAGCTGTCTTCAGCCTGCTTGAGGCAGAAATCCCAGAGAGCCTCTATGGGAGGGAGATTGCTCTGAGACAAGCACAGAGGAAACAACATTAGTTTAAACAGAAAATGAAATTAAACAGAAAATTTGAAATGAAGGAGATTGTTGGCTGTCTCACCAGGAAATTACTGTCCTTTAACATAGTTAAGCAGCCAAGCCCCAGGGCAGCTGGGCAGATCATTTTAAATGCCCAGAGCACAAGAGAGTTTGTAAAGGGGGATGCTCGGAATGAGTCCAAGCAGTGAAAGGCGCAACATAAGCCCGCATGGTTGGACAGTGAACTACTGAATGCTTTTAGAGGCAGCAGACACCTCAAAGCCTCAGAGTAGCTTCTTCCATCTGTCCACAGGAGACTGGTGGGAGAGGGCTGATGTTCCAGCATCAGCAGGTGACAGTCCCTGCACAGCCCCAAGGGCCCTGATGCACATGGTCCCCTTTGTCCTGGGGCAGAGCTGGCATCTTCCTGCATCCCTCCTTAAGCCTGGATGCAGTTGGGGTTGGTTTTGAGTCCTGGTTGTTTCTTGTTCCTGCTCAGACAGGCGCTTTTGGGGCGATTGGACGGTGACGAATGCGTGCATTCCCTCCTGTGTCATCTCTCCAGGGAAGGGGCTGGAAAATGAGCTTTTCTCAACCAAAGAGCTGGCACAAGGCGGCACTCTACATTTGCGCTTTGCCAGGTCCATCCTCCTTCATCTCCCCATATTCAGCAACCATCAACTAACTTGAACCTCTCTGCAGGTGAGGGTCCCTCAAACCCTTCAGCTGTTCAGCAGTTTTAGCTTTGAAATCACGCAATGGAGTACGGCTGCTGAAAGGAATGGGCTTGCCTCGCTCCTTCCTGGCAGGGCTGAAAAAGTTGAAGGCAGTGGAGAGAGGGCATGAAAAGGCTCCTGAGTGGAAATAACCATAAAGAGAAATAAATGGGTATAGAAAAAAGAGCTAACATTGTTAATGCAAACTTGCGGCACAGCCCGTGCTCAGAAGTTCTCCAAGGACAGACTGGGTTAGTGATAACCCTCAGGAACATGGAATAAAGTGTGTAATTGAAAACAGTGTTATTATATCTTAATCACAGTTAAGAGAACAGAGCAGAGTTAACTCAGCTGGTAAAAACATCAGCTAAAGTATCTTCTCCTTTTCACCCATAGGTCAATGTTTAATGCATATTTCCTATTAGAAACAGCAGGTAAGCTGGAAAATGTCTTCTGGCAGGTTCCAAGCCTTCTGTAATGTTTGAACATATTTCACCAGTTTAGAGCTATATTCATACTTATGCTAATAATCCATCGTAAATACCAATTTAAACACATATTCCTGAAGCTGAAATTGATTAAGTATTTCTGTAGATGAGTGCTGAAGAGCTGAGGACTTGCATAGCACGTATTGTAGTACGAGAAATAGCAGCAACCTAATAATACTAACTGCTTTGTAAACATAATGGAAATGAGCAGAGAACATTGAATACTTAATATAGCTCCCTTGGAAGTGTTAAAAGACTATGTTAAAACTGTGGGTAAGGAGGTGAGGGCTTGGCAGCTTCTTTTAAACAAGGTAAAACATGAGATGTTAAATTATACATTTCAAAATTCAGAGATGTCAGTGAAAACATCTTCAAAAGAAAGACTTAAGTGTCAAGATTCCCTGTTTGCTGTCTTCTGCCTATACGCAGGCAAAATATATCTTCATCCTAGCCTTATGTTTGGTGGAAATTTGGATTTATCATACCTTTTGCTGAGTTCATGTTGGAAGGCAATTAGTGAAAGAGCTTGAGCAGAGGCCATCAATATTGCTCTGCTTGATTAAAAAAACCATCTGGAGCTGGCAGTGAACTAGGCTGCTATTGGCAGGGGTTATTTAGTGCCTCACTGTTCCTCTGCAAAACTCTGCGTTTCCTCCATTATCACAGGGTGAGATCCCTGTGGGTGAAAACTTGGGAGATGGTTTACAAAGTGAGTAGGAAATGGTGTGAGACCATGACACCTGTCAAAGAGATCAGCCCTGGAGGCTGTGGACTCCCTGGATTTCGGTACAACAGATCCAACCGAGGGGCTTCAGCATCGACTGCAGTTTAACTCATTGTTTACTCCTGTATCTACTTATCATGATAATCAACAGTGAAGTGGTCTAAGAATGTAAATAGGACAAGACCTGTAGGGAGAGGTAACAGCTTGGTTTACATCATCTCTAGTAGCTGGAAAAAGAAGCAACATGAGCTCTTTTTCAGCTCCAAAATCTTACCGATGTAGGGCTGTGTGGGCTGAGCACTGCAAAGAGAACAAAAAAAGGTAGAAACAAAATCTACCTTAAATGAGTCTTTATTCCCACGGTGTTCCTTTACTGGGTCCAGTTTGTCTTTGGAGCTAAATCTTCAGCTCAGAAGAAAGGATTGCATGTCTGAAAGCATTCCGGTTTGTTCCAGCTGGACCAGCTGCTCCAGTAAAGATACTGACTCTCCTTGCTGGTTTTCTTCTGATCACAGTTTTGCTTATATGCAGAAATCAATCTAAAATCTCTCACCTCATTCCTCTAAATGGCAATCTCATAGCTGGTCAAAGGGGTGTTGAGTCATGCATAAGGGACATGGAAACAACTTGCTCGTGTCTAGAAAACTGAGGCATAGGCTGGCCAGGAGTTTTGCCCTGCAGTATGTACTGGGCCTAGGGCAAAATTGGGAACAGAATGTGTTTTCCCAGAGTCTGCTGCTGGGGTTTATGCACACCATCCTCACATGGATCACAGCTCTTGCTCGTAATTTGGCATGATGCATGTTCATTCCCTCTGGTCCCTCTTGTTCCTGCTGTAGCTGCAGGAGAAAAGCTACGGTGAAACATCTCTGGCTGCAATTAGTTTCACCAGTTTATTAGCATGACATAAGGCTGTGGGGTCACTTGACCTCCACATTTCCCAGCCAAAGCAGGTAATGTAGAGGTGGTGGTAGTCAGCGTTTTAAAACGTAAATCAAGAGCCAAAGGTCTATTTCCCCTGTCAGGGGGCTATTAGTGACTGAAGGATTTCAATGGTTGAGGAAGAGGATGAGAAAAAGGGGAAAAGAAGATGAAGTAAGGAGCTAGACACAGTGGAAATTGTCTCATCAGTAGTGGTTTTAGGTGTATTTCCCATTTTCATTCAAAACAATGGATTCCAAAGAAAGCTACTCCCAGGAGTGGAGCCCTTCAAAGCTGAAATGCTTTATCTTGGGTGAATCACCAAGTCATTAACAAAGGAAACCAGCTTGATTGCCTATTTTTAAACCTGCTTTTCTCAGACTCCTCTGGAAGCGGAATTTCACAGCTCTCGCAGTGCAGCCTTTGCTGCCTGCAGCCACCTGCCTGGCAGAGCTGTGGAGCAGCACCTCGAGCACCTTCCCCTGCGCAGAAGCTCAGAAAGGGCTGCATTATCATTCACAGCAATATATGGGCTATTTTTCACCAGTGATAGAGCATTATTAAGTCCTTTTCAGCTTGAGGCTGGTACATTTACTTTCAAGGTTGAGAATGTGAAGATAAAGAACAGTGGAAAAACTCTCTTTCAATCTCTGCTGGGACAAAACCCTTGGATTTATTCAAATACTTGGATACAGATTTAGGTCTGGCGTAACAAGGTATGGCTACTGTTAAGTCACTTAGTTTGGATGCAGGACGCTGTCAGTCCTAACAACTTCAGGCTTCTTTGGCCAGTGGGGTGAGACTGCAAGGATACACGTGTCTGCTGTGTGTTGCTATTATTATAGTTGCTACGGTCCTTCCCTGTATTATTATCTTTATATTACTGTGATTTTTAATGGGCAGTATTTAAATATGTACAATACTTCGGACTGTCCTGTAAACCTTTCCAACACTGCAAGAGCTGAGTGTGTTGCAAATAAAAAAGAGACTATTTTCTTCCCAGGCCACCTCTAGCTTACCACGAGCCAGTTCCTGCTCACTTTCAATGTCTCTTGGCTGTTTTGAACTCAAATATTTTAATAAAGGGCTGTGATTTCAGAGAATTCTTGTGTGGAGCAGAAGTGAGAGTCCCCGAGGTGTCCTGGCACAGAGGCTGCTCCCTGTGCCCAGCATCAGGAACGTTTCTCTCTCCAGCTATCTCTTCTTTGTGAAGGTGATGGACGCGATGTTGCTCCGTTACAAAAATGCTCTTTTCAAATGCAGGATTTCAGTTTCTTCATCTCTCAGTCTATAGCACACGAAGCCATAACAGGTCACGCTGCAGCTTGGAGCTTGTGCCCAGAGGAACAGTATCAATGTCATCCTTCCATTATCACCATTCTCCTTCATGTTTGTTTTCACTAAATTCCGATAAAGAGGAAAAAATGCCAGTGCCACAGAACAACTGACTTTAGAGAACACCTTGGTCTTGTAAGGAAGCGGGAGAAGCAGATGAAGAACCTGTTACGCAGTGACTATACCTCTGCGTTCCTGCATTTCTTTGCTGACTGGGATTGAACCTGTGGCTGTGTTGAGAGAAGAGTTGAACATTTCCACCTGGTGAACCCTGCAGAAGTGGGATGGCTTAGCCAGACACGAGGGTGTGGAAATCAAAGCCTGATCCCACGAGACCATCTCCCAAGGAAGGAAGAGAAGCACACACACTGTGAGGGCCGATTAATAATAGATCTGAGACGACAGCACAGGATGTCACATGGAGGGATCTTCTGCACTGGAGAATGATGGAAAGAGAACTGGCTAAGTCTTTTCCCCACCATCTGTTATTAAAGCATCTCAGTTTTGCCAAGATCTTTCAGTTATCTGCAGAAGCCTCCCCACAATACTGCTTTTTTCTCCTTGAGGGTGCCGAGGATCCTGCAGGGCTTAAAATCTGTGTGGACCCTTCTGTTTTTGCTCAAGATCACTCAAAAGATGCTGTAATAGGAGCTTTGTACCAAGCTGGAGCCTTGGACCTGCTGCCCAAGGACACTGAAATACATCACGTCTTGTGTCACAGGTGAGGGACACTCAGATGTTGAGCAAATGCAAAATAGGATTTAAAAAAAATAGATTTGCGTTAACATTTTAACTGGAAAAATTACCTGGAAAACAAATATTTGTTCTTCACCTTTAATCGATTTTTACAGGAATGTAAGGATCCCCGGGACATTAAGTACTGTACATCCCATGTTGGTTTCTGAACTCAGACATCACATCATTTTCCTGGGTCAGGTGTCACCTTGCTTGGCAATGCTGTGGTGAAATAAAACAGCTGAAAGAAGGACATTATTGTTAGAACACATTCACATCGTTTTTACCACTAGATAGAGATAAGTCTGTTGTTATTCTTTACCTTTGTGGATCAGTCCAGGTTCATCCCATATGAGAAGACCATTACAGACAAACCTACTAAAAACTATTTTCACCTGAAGATGAGCACTTTAAGACAGAGGTAATCAATATGTTGGTGTTTGGGAGAATTAGGGAGCATGCTGTGAGTAGAAATTCAACTCTTCCTTCAGACTACCAGAAGGGAAGTACCTTGGTGATTTAAAAAAAAAAATCCTATGCTCCCATCAGCTCTCACTTTCATTGTTCTTCAGTTTTCATTGACTGCCTCCATGCTTTTCATAAACGACATGTGACCCTGTTTCCACCTTTCAAAGACCCCACCGGAGTTAACAGACTCTGAGGTACAAGCAGGGACAAATGCAGCAGATGGAAAGTGCATCGTGAAACCTTTCTGGACCAGACGCTCACCAGTGGTTTCAGTGGAGCGATGCCACCTCCCGCCTCACAAGAGTATGACTCTCTGTAACTTTTTCTTCTCGTAAGAAAATACATCTAAATAACACCATAATATGGTAAGATTGAACAGCAGGATACGCAAAATGGGAAATTATTGAAACCCGGCTGGACTTGTTGCCAGGATGGTATTACAGAGCTGGCGATGGAAACTGCTTTATTGATTATAGTTACAATCAAAATCAACTGAAAGGTGGTGGTCACACTGGATTTTAATTAGTCTAATGGCCATACATAAAATACAATCAGATTTATCAATTATAAATCCTTTAAGCTTTCCTTATTTTGCGAAACATTAATGCTAGAAGACCATTCCAAGACAAAAAATATGTTAGTCATACGGTGTATGCCATTTAGATACAGAAATTGCTTCAGGTCTTAACTACACGGAAATTAGCAAGGAAATTTCAGTATTATTTGACCAATTTATTTTTATCAAAATATTTTTTTAAAGCTCAAGAAGCTGCTTAGGCCATATTGTACTTGCAGCAGTGAGGGCATCGTTTTGAAAGCCACTGGGATTATTCCCAGGATTATTTGCAGGGAGAGTGGACTTGCCTTTTCTTTGAGGGGTCATTGACTTTGTCTAATTTTCTTTATTTGATTATTTTATAAGCCATGGTTCCTCCTTCTACATCTACTGATGTTTATTATTTTCAAATCAATGGGGTATTGATCCATGCTACACATACTAGTAGCAAAAATGTTTCTTCCTTAATGCAGTAAGGATTTTCTCTGCCAGCCTACCTTCTTGCTTGTGTTATTTGTCAATCAGGTAGTCAGGCAGCTGTGATAAAGGGTACCATAAATAAATGAAAAGCACTGACCAGATTCAATTCAGGGTGAGGGTACCCAAAGGCTCCTTTAGAATAGAGGCTGGTGCTGGGTCCTGGCAAGATGCTCTATGTTTGAAGACGCTTTATCTTTGAAGATTTCATCTGGCATGTCTTCAGCAGCTGAACCTGTGCGTGTGGCAGTTGCTGGGGACACTGGCCAGGTCTTCAGCTCTCAAGAAAATCCTAAGGTTTGTTTTCAGTCTAAACGGAAAAAAAAAAAAAATCCTGTAAACATGTTTTTTGTTTTTATTTGTGCACACCTCATGGGAGTGTTTCTTTTCACTAACACTGGATCACATATTTCTGGTACAGCACTAGCTTTTGTTTCAATAACATGAAAACAGCTATAGTCTAGTACTTACCCTATTATCACAGCTAATATTGTACTATATCAAAGTCCAGGTGAAACAGCTTCAAGCTATTATGAAACAGAGTATCTTTACACAACAGAGAAATGAGTAAGTCAAAATGATTCACTTCAGATTTCAAGAACTTCATCCAAAGCCACTCTTCTTTAAAAGAGCATTTCTAAATCAGAAACGCACTACTTTGGAACCACGCTCGTTTGTTATTTATTAGCATAAAATCACAGCCTTCTTTTGCAAATACAGCCTAGAGGAAGGGAACCGTATTTCCCAAACTCTTTCTTCTCCTACGTCTGCTGTAGAGGAAACCAGCCCTGAGCTGAGGAAGTCAATAAATTGTGGTTTAGTGATTCAGTAGCTGCAACTCCCATGTTGTGACAGGGCTGCTGGCCCAAGGGATCTGCCACCAAATCTGCTTTCTGACTGCAAGACACCATCCCACATTGTTTCCAGAAGCTGGCTGTGTAATGGAGGTGAGACGACTTGGAAAATAATAATGAGGTTTAACCTAATCTAAAAGACTTTCTTTACCTTTGAAAAGGTTCAAGTCCCAGCTCAGCCGATGACCTTCAAGATCTTCCAAGGAAAGTCCAACAGCACTGACGATCATTACATAAATTACCCTCCCCGAATGCAGAATAATCACTGCAGTTAATACAGTTCACTGGTTAAATTTACTTTATTGTATTTCACACGGCCCTATTTACACTTCAAGACCCAATTTGTTCCTGTCTATTAGAATATATATTGATTTTCTCAGTTTTAGTGTGCTGCAGAGCCTCTTGCAGGAGCACTTACATCTGAGAGCAAGGCCAGCTGCCCTGGAAGACACTCTGTATAGCTGGACATGAAGGCCTGAATTTTATAATACTTAATAAAAGCCAGAGCAACATGAAAAATCGCATGAGCCAGCAGCCAGCCTATGCACTGATGGTAGCATTCATAGGTAGGGTTAATTAACATTTCAATATTCCAGAGAAAGATAAGGTGTGATTCCCTATATTTCACCACCAGAAGTGATGCAGCAGTGTGAACAAGGGTGCATTAAAAGACAAGGACTTTCAAGCTGAAATTTGGGGGAGTGCTTTCATATGCTGTGCTTGTTCAGCATCATTAATTATTAACACTGCCTTCAAATGGGAGATTTTGGAACTGAAACATACTAAAAAAAAAATCAATGTTTTTTAACCCAAACATCAGTTCAAAACAGATGTAATGTTTTGGAAATGAGTGAGTAAACTTAGCCCAAATCTTATCCAAATTCTTAAAAGCCAAAACTGAGTGTTCTCCAATAGACAGCATATAATTTACTTCTGTTTCCATTTTGTTCACAGTCGACTCGATGATTAAATATTTGAAAATGCCATTATGATCATTAAGGAGCAGCATCCACCTATGGTGTATTCTTTTGGTGTAATAAAGCTGGGGAAGCAAAAAACCAGAGATATCATGCCTGCCTATGGAGAATTTGTGAGTGAAACACAAAAACGATTGCCATCATCCTTCTGAATTTTGCTAGTAGTTTAGGATTTTTCATGCAACAAAGGGGTTTTTTGGATCGTGTTCTTACCCACTGAAATAATTATTAAAATCTCTGCACAACATACATTTCAGAGGGACAAAACTATGAAAGTGAAACTTCCAGCTGAAAAGAACTGGAGGGCAATAAAATAGGGGAAAACGTGGCATTTTGTCAGTATTAAAAGTACAAAGTTTTTGGAAATGTAAAGCATTTTGTCTCCAGACTTTCAAACTGCTATCGGACTCTTCATTTGAAAGAATAGCTTTTCTTCTTTAAAATCTGACCTGAATTTTTAATGAAAGAAAATCATTAAATTGTTTACAGTGAATCACAGCTTTTCATTCCAAGCCAAACAATAAGTTTCAGGTGTACTTAAACGATTTTTTTCTTTAATTGTTTCATCTAACAGTTATTATTATTATTATTATTTTGGTTAAACCTGAATTACTTTGCTCCTGGGAAGAAGGATGCATTAGTCTCCCATTTCCACCTTCAGGGTTTCAGAGAGGGCACATGCTAATCGCACTCGCTTTATATAAGATGTGATGACGATATAAAATTAGAGATCTGCCTGGGAATAACAGAGGCAACAGAAAACATTACACCAGACATTACTAGTCTCTTCACTTTTTTCATATTAGCTGTTTAATCCTGTGGCTATTAGTGGCTGTGCAATGATATATCTTTTTAAATCTTTAATTTTGAGCAAGCCAGGTTCCTCAAAGTAACCATGGGACAGCGGCTGGGTTAGCCCTGTGCCCCTTCTCTGGCTGTCCTTTAGCCTGGGCTGTCCTTTAGTCTGAGCTCCTGGTGTCCGGCCAGCCCCTCGCCACGGGTGGTCACTAAGTCACATTGTGTGGAAGTTGTTATGCACCACGCAAAGGTAGAAATGATGGGTGAAATACAGATATCGGGATATGTGCTACTGATTGATATTTCTGTATCAACATGTGGCACCAAATTATTCTTTAGGATACAGTAACAGCCTCGCTTTATACTGAAACAGATATTTGCATACTTAAGGCCAGTATTCAACAACACATTACAGTTTCTATGGAAATACATGTTTTCGTTTGCTTGGTATCTGAAATACGATGGAAGACGTTGCAAAATCCACACCAGAGCCTTGGTACTATGTATGGCACCATGACTGTGTAATCCCCTGGCCCATGGAAAACTTTGTTATGTGATAGAAAGACTCACCAATGTTCTCCATTTAGTTTGACTCTAGGGAAGCACAGAAGACTAATGGGCCCCTGGAGAGCTGAGTACTTACAGTTGCTATCACACAGCTATTCCTTTCCCTAGAATGTAAATATTTACATTTGTACCAAACCAACCAAAATTTGTTTGCAACATTGCTAAGAAAACATGGTGATGCTTGCCACAAGTTAACTACAGTTTTAATGTAAGATGGAATACAGAAAACAAGCAAAAAAAGTGAAGAAGAAAGATGACCAGAAAGAAGAGACAATGATGCTTTACCTGACAAAGGAATTTCACAGTCAAGTAATCCATGGGTATCACACCTCAGGAAAAAACTTCATTGTTGTGTGCAACTCAAATCTTTGTATAGGCTGACATTGGCAATGACCAAGACAAAATTCCTATTGAAATCCACAATGCTAATATGGATTTTAAAAAGTCCTGTTGCAATGCATGGAAGATAGCAATTCATTTCCAGAATCAGCAAAGCAACTCAGCTTTCTAGAATGTACAAAAAGGTCTGTGTGGGGACAACCCACAGAAGCTACTTTGCTAAAGGAAATGGAATTGGAATTAAAAACAGAAATAAATATTCTGAAGGATCCTGGCCATAAAAATAAAACCCATGTAGGAAGCTGCACTGACAGAAAAAAACCAAACTTGTCACAGATGACTCTTCTGCACTATCGACACTAAAAAACGCTTGAAAAAAGGAAACCTCAGCTCAGCTCCCAACTCTTCTCTGGAAATAGCAGCAACAGTAAATTTTAATCTCAGTGCAGATTGCATGGGAGAAAGCAAAAATAAGAACCCTTCCCAAAGCTGTTACAAAGCTTGGAAAAGCAACAAGGTTTTGTCATCAGTTCTAGACTTTCTACTTCTATCAGCGTGCAGGTCAGACCCTGAGAGTTGCTGCTTACACTGAGATGCCTGTTTCTTGGGATATACCAAGAAACAAGGGTGACAATAACAACTGTGGTGTGCCCCAAGCAGGACTGAGCCCTGAATGTCACATGTGAGCTGGAAAACGAACTCAACGTTGAAAAATTGGCCGGTTTTTATTCATAGACATAGCAAGCAAAATTATTACATAACTTTGGACCTCAAAATTAGCACTCGACATTTTTACTGGTTTTGGGGGGGACTGATCATTTTGGCACAAATTCCCGGGTGTTTCCAGCAGACGCGTTACCTTGTTTAAGACACCATTGGTTGTGGGGTGGCGGGTTGACCCAGGGGCTCGCCATGGCCTCCTTCCCAAAGAAAACAGTTCCACAAGTCTCATGCCAAATATTTTTTTAGGGTTACATCACACCCTGGTGTGTTATAGTCCCAAGCAGGGGTGGGCTGTGCGCGCCTTTCTCTCCCACCCATGTGCACCAGTCCCCTGTGGCTGAAGTACAGCAACATGCTGCAAAAATCGTTCTGAATATCAAGTAACTCTGAGAAAAATCCCTTCCCAGACCATTCCAGGTGAGAGGGGAAAAAAAAGTGGGGGAGAGGAACGATCTGGATGACCTCGGAGGGGTTGGTGCTGGCTTTCTAATGCCCAGTCCCGCAATGGGGAACATTCCCATACCTGTCTCGATCCTGCAAATTTCTCCTACCCACACAGGGATGAACCACTCACATCATTGAGAACTTGTGAAAGATTTAAAAATAAATCCCTGCATACATGTGCTGATAACACATAAAATACACCCCCAGAGCTTTACCTGGAGGCAGTCTGAACAAGCCATCATGTGATGATGAGGTAATGGCCACGCTGATCTTCATTTCTGCATCCTTAGTCTGTGTGACCAGCTGTGTCCAGAACACAGTAGCAAGCATCAGGCCTCAATACAACAAAGCCTCTGAGAACATTTCACTCCAAGCAGACACTTAAATCTTGTATTAGTATCAGTGGGACATAGGCAGCTGCTTAAACAATTTATTGAACATGAATAGACTTAGGCAGGCACTTGTACGCTTTGCTCCATCAAGACATAAACTAGCTCTGAAGCAAATCAATGAATTTTCCCTTTCTATATGCACATGCATAAAACATGTACCCAAGCTGTACGCTAAATCAGAGTGTAGTTTCTCCCCTAGTATAAGTGAATTCTTGTTTGCTCCAGACTCAGTTCCTGCTAGACATTTTTCTTTTTGGCTCTACTAACAGGCACAGCAGGCTCAGCTTCAGTATTTTTAACAAAGTTATTCTGGTGGGCACAGTGGAGCACATTCTGCATGCGGCTTGTGGATAAATAGGTATGCAGGGCCCATTAACAATTACAATATCAGTTTGCCGTAGTGAGTCTAATAAAATAACCCAGATGGAGAAAGAAGAATCATTAATCTGTCTCTAGATCCAGACTTTTGCCAGTCTGAAAATGAAGGTCTCCAAATTATGAAACTTTCAGAAGCACACCTAGCTAATAACAATAAATTATCTCTCTCTCTCTATCTGTTTTTCAGCCCAGCTGTCTGGTGGGTATACACAGAGGCACCTACTAGTTTTGCTGTGGCTGAGGCTTTGTCAGCATTACCATTATTAAATCCTGTTTTCAGAGTTTTATAACTTGCCTGTGAAAATTTACTCTGGGCTGAGAGTTGACATTTAAAGTGTCAGCTAAGAAGAGATTAATTCTTGAAGAGTATTTTTGAATGTGTATGGCTGTTTTTTTTTTTTAAGTTGCACGAAAATAGATGGAATTGGAAGGTGACAGATTAGGGTGATTTTCCAAGTAATATTTTCGACCCTCCAGGAGCCTTCTAGTTTTGTTTT
Source organism: Pampusana beccarii (assembly GCA_013399365.1). Classification (NCBI taxonomy): domain Eukaryota; kingdom Metazoa; phylum Chordata; class Aves; order Columbiformes; family Columbidae; genus Pampusana; species Pampusana beccarii. The sequence continues at coordinate 529,303 of VWYH01004902.1, read as the reverse complement.
TATTTAAGGCATAGTCTTTGTTCTTACTCCCCAAGGGTTTGACAAAAAACAACCCATTCACCTCACATGAGCCATTCTGGGGGGGTAGAAGTTGGCCTAACACGCCCTATTTCAATAGGGAATCACTCCACATGCACTCTCTGCTCAATCTTCTCACCCAACAATGCCCACACAGAAGATGCTCCATGCGAGGAGCAGGGATGGGATGGCTCCAGTACATACTGCCCACCCCTGTCCATGGCAGGAGGGAGACGTGAGCCCCACGGGCAGCAGACCACAGGTCGAAGCCACCGGGGAGGTTTGTGCTGGGTGTCTGCGATCTCACAAGGACAGAGGAGCGCAGAGCACCTGCCTGCAAACCAGCCTCCGAGCACTGGCAGGGCAGGTGACCTCTGCTCCTAACCTGAGACTAACCTTGTTAAGCCCACGCCTGAACACTTCTTACCACAGGTCTCAGGTCCCTGGCTGCACTTTTACTCTCCCAGAAGTGTAAAATGAAGGATCTCAAATACAATTGCTTACGAAGCACCAGCAATAAAAATTCCTGATGTACGCAGGAAGGTTCTTTCTGCTTCCAGTTGATCCTACGCGCTCTGAGAGGAGGGTTCCCTTTTCCCATACCTCGCCAATAAAGCCTAGGTGGTCAGACGCTGCTCCTCCTCCCACAAATGTTCATACGCTGGGGCCCCTCAGTCAAGGAGGAGGGTCCTCTGCAAACTGTGCAGCTTCACAAGACCCTGATGCTGATGCAGCACCTCGGTGAGACACTGTGACTGCTCCTAGTGACTGCAGAAAGAGCAAGGTTCCATCCCTCCCTTGTGCCCTGATACCATCCTCTGCCTTTTGCTGTCCTTGTGATGCAGCCTGGACTCTTGTGATATGCTTGCTGGGTATATATCTGCTTTCCAACATTATCTTCCTGCCCTAAATTCTTCTCTAATGGTTTTCCTTGGTGTCAATTTAAATCCACCCTGTAGCTGCTCTTTATAAGAAGCCCCCTTGCCTCCCAGACTAGTGTACTCATTTTGTGTCTTATGGTAGCTCAGCAACGAACTAATTTAGCCAAGGCCAATCTAAATGACAAAATAAGTTTTCCTCTAGTGGGCATTTAAACTTTTAAAAAAGCAGAATGATTGTAAAGACAGTTTAGAGCCAAGCGTCTGGCAAGCATTGTGTTTGTCACTAGGGAGACAAGGGCCATCAATCTAACTAAATTGCTGTGTCTATATGAAATACTTGGCAGTAATCAGGCAGTGGAAAAAAACAGAAAACAAGCACAAGTTGGTGGCTTCGCACCCCCAGCCTTGCAGGGGCGAAAATGAGAAATTTCTTGTTGCGCCTTTCCCTCTGCAAATTTGGGCTGGTACAGACTGGTGTCTGTATCCACCCCAGCAGCAGCATGAGCCTGCACAGAGTCATCAGGAGGGACCTTTCCAGAGTCCATCGGGGAAGGCATCACTTGGTAGCATCTCAGTAGCCACAGGGGCCAGGAGTCCACTTGCAAAACAGTTGCACAACCCCCCAGAAAGAGACGTTCTGCTCCAGAGAGCTTTCTACCCTAACGGACGAGGGAGATGAAGGTGAGGCAGAAAGCAGGACTGGGGAGCTGATGCAGGTTTCTGGAGCTGCAGCCACAAATAACTCCCCATCCGCGTGTCCCAGAGGTCCTAGGAAATCAGCAGCTCTCTGCCTCCCCCATCCAAGTGGTCTTTCTTTGCAAAACATGCTGGACCAAACTGCCAGCTGTTTCCAACCACAGCAACTCCAGTGATGCTGTCCTGCTGCCTGCCCTGGCAGAGGCTGAGGGAAGCTTGGACACGATGGTGAGCATGGCGTGCCCCCCTCCGTGCACCAGAACTCGTGTGTGTAAGTCGTGCGATGATTATGTTAGGTGTTTAAATCCCTCTGCCAAATAACAAAAACATACCTCCTCTCCAAACAGTGCTATCAATAGCCTGATTAAATCCCACCAATTTACGATTGCCCACTAACTCCTTCTGCTGAGATGGACTGTGTGAGTGAACCAGCTCATAGCATTCTTTGCAAAATGCCCCCGTGCGAGGGAGCCTGCACCCAGGGCACCCAGGCACCCTTCAGCCATGCCAGAGACAGTCAGATACTATAGAAAAGCCTGTTTATAACAAAGTTTTCTTACATCCCTTTCAGTAATCCAATGCCAGACTATTTTGCAATAGTGATGTACTCACTCTGTTCATATTTACTGGTCAGCCTGCTCCCAGGGGGGTCAGAGCAATCCTGCCTCTGATGCAGAGCAGCTGCAGAGTCCCATGGGAGTCTGCTATGCTGAGTCGCCCTACAAATTAGGTTTTATTGATGGCTCATGGAGTATGGTTCCTGACGGCTTTTGCCTCCTATTCCCTTGCCTTGCTGAATATTGGAATGCAATTCCATTTCAGGCAGGGCTGCTCAGCTTCTGCACGTTTGCTTTCTCTTTTCTCCTTGTCCCAAGTACTCAGGGTGATTAGATTAGGGTTACTTAGAGCATTATTCAGAGAAATCCAGCCTTTGTCCATCCTTCTGCTTCTGCTGTATGTCCCATCCCTATCCTTTCCCTCTGTCAATCTGATTTGTAAGTGATATCAATAGTTTCCTTATACTGTTTTTGTCTTACTTTGTAAATCATATTCCCTTTGTGGCACACTGTCAAACGCTTCCCTGAAATCGTGATAGATTATGTCCTCTATTACATACTTATCTAGCAGTGCCCCAATATACTCAGAGAATTCAAACACATTTGTCAGGCAGAAGCCTTCCTGCATGAATGCAGCAGTCACTCAGAAGGTCCTGGTGATATCTGCTCCAAGCTTGGAGGGCATCAATTCTGCTGCAGATTTGCTCTGGTTTGGGTGGCTGTTATGTATCATTTCATGGGGCTCCATTTTTCAGACAGTGAGAAAATAAACCAGGAGAGGTACTTGGAAGGCCAGAATTCTTTAAAAATAAAATAAGAACGAACCCCCAGGTGCCAAACACTGCTTTTCCTATTCCCAGCAGGGACAAATTATTATTCCTGTCACCCAAACTCTTCATCCAGAAAACTTGCAGGTGAACATCTCACCAGCACTAGTCGCAATGTGTTTCCCAGAAAGCATGCAAGACCTGCAATCAGTAAATGTCATCAATTTGGTGTGGAAAGGCAGGTCTTTGGGTGCATGAGGCCCCTGCACTGCTCTGGGCTGGACATCAGTCTTCCAGGAGATCCTGATGCCAAGGAGCCCCGTGAGACACCGGCAGAGAAATGGTTAAGAAAGAACATCTCCAAGATGACAAACAGCAGAGCTGGAAAACCTCAAAAGCCCTGCAATATGTAGGCTGGCATATGTTGGCTTCTCATATGGTTGGTGAGGTTACCCTGTGAGTGGTGATGCAATCGAGTGTAGAAGGCACTGTAGACATTAGAAGTGCTATCTGTATCCTCGTGTGACAACTGTCCCCTGTCAGAGCCTGTCCCACATTGCTTCCTGAAACTACCCGTGTTGCTTACATAGTCGTTGCTCCCTGGAAACTTCTGGAAATTTGAGCAGAAATTTAGTCTTGCAGTGTTTTTCTGTTCATTTTCCGTCCTAGAGGAAGGAGATTTGACCCACTTGCAGATATCATAATTTGGATCCAGTATATTGCAAATTCTGAGGTATATTACAAAATAACTTCCTGTGCTCCATTTCCTATCTGCCAGGCCTACTTTCATTTCATCAGCCGGTTGGTTTAGCTGATTAGGTAGAATGAGGTCAAAGAAAATCAAAGCAGCATATTCAATCTAACTTCCCTGGAGACCTCTGCTGATGCTCAGCAGGAGAAAGGATCGCATCTATTTCTTCCATAGAGGGGAACTGCAGCCACTTCCCTCCCAGCTGTGGGAGGAAGACACAGCAGATGTGTTGACTCAGAAATGTGTCCTCCAGGATGGCTCTTGGTGTTGTACGGTTTCCTCAGCACCTCTCAGTGCAGGCTGTGCCTGTGGACAGATGGACCTACCAGATATTCCTGAAGGACAAAAGATGGGGAACTTGGTGTTTCACCTGTCTGATCAGTCCTGTTGACTACTGCAAGCACAAGGAAGAAAAGACATATGGTAGTGCAGACCACACCGACTGCCTGGCACACCCAGCATTATTTTTATTTTAAGCAAATAAATACATACCAAGGCTCTCCACCCAGCTGGTAAAAGTGTGCTACCCACCCTCATGGTGCTTGCAGAAACTTCCCGAAGAAGCTCTTAGCATGCAGCTCAATGTACCCAAAAGAATATCAGACACATAGATCAGGTATATATGGGACATGTCCAACCTGCAAGCTCCCTATTATTTTTATGTGTGTTTTGCCTGGAAGGTATTATCCAAAAAAATGAAGACAAAACCGAGATGTGGCCTCGATTTGCTACACTAAACCTAAAGGGAATTCGAGACCAAACCTGCACGTGGTATAGATAACTGCTCCAAGGGCAGAGCAGAAAGGTTTGGTGACACTCTGCTAAGGCTGGCAGGTAAATTCAAAACCACCTTATATTCTTTGATCTGCAGTGAATATTCCTTAGTGAGAGCTGTAAGGAGCAGAAGAGGAAAACGCTTTTGCAGAATGCATCTCCGTGAAGCCCCGAAGAGGGCTCATGTGGGGAGCAGCCCAAGGACAGCATCCCATGGGTGGGACAGGGGTGGATGCTCTGGCTCTGCTCCCTGTCAGCTCTCTAGGGAAGGCAGCTGAGCCCCCACAGCTCAGACACTGCTGCTTGCTTGCTGCCCCCGGTGTGCTGCCTTCTGCGTGTGCTTCACAGACATCCAAGGTGGGCGCAAATTAATGTATGGAACGGGTAGCTTCACATAGCTTCTGGGAGCAGTTGGTTCGGGAACAGAAGAGTATTTTAATGACAGATTACAAATTGAATTTTAATGGCAAACAAATGGTGAGCTTTGTCGCTGCATCAGCAGGCTCACAAACAGGCTTTTGACCCTATAAATAAATGCTGGTTGATGCTCTGCATTAAACCAGCTAATCACCAAGGAGCATTTTATGCCCTCTCCCCACAGCTACTCCTTTCTGGTGCTCTGACTCCGCACCTGGATGGATATCACACTCCTCTGATGGACGGGGCATTTTCAGATCAGCACACATATCACTTAAGCTCTCATGAAGTGACAGAAGCAATAAGAGCAATTAAATGAAGAGGTCTAATGGGAATTCTCATCTTCTCTTTTCTAAATGATGATGGATGTCAGCAAATGGTATGTGGAAGAGAATACCTGAGTGAGCTCCCTACGCTGTGTCTGTTGTTACAAACAGTTCTGAGTTTTTGGAAAGTTCATTTGATATAAATGGAGCACAGTACTTAGTGGGACCAACCAACAAGACCAAACATGTCTCCAACATTTCACTTGTTTCTGTGTGCGATTGATTTCCTTTCCTCTGGTATCTGTCTCTACTGTTTACAGTCCAGGGAAAACCAATATTAGGAAACAGTTTCATTACCTGTGTCCAGTGCAATACTGAGACTGAGGCTTCAAAAGCACTTGTTGGCTCCGGGGGTGTTTGCTGAAATCATTTGGGTGTAGGATTTTAAAACTGGACATTTAACCTTCTATGTAGAAATTTATTTACCCCCTCCTTGCCAAAAGGCATTTGTTTCCACAAATCTGTTAAAGCTTACAAAATATCTTTTTATTTTAAGTCAGCAGTTTGTAGCATACAGTGATATCATCCCACCTCTGGATCAAAGGCCTGAATAGACATTTTGGTGACATCCCAGTTACTGTTGTCTCATTCTAGTGACCTTGTGAAAATCAAACACAAAACTCTATGTTTCCTCTAAGAAAAATCCTAGATGGTGATTCTCTGATGTCTTAGTAACAACTGACGAAGGCCGTGGTAAGAAAAGCATTGAAGATACTCTCGTGGCAGAAAGACTGAGCTAAACAAGGCACTGGAATAAAGATGAAGTTCAGTACAACATTAATGGCAAAGCAGATTAATTACAGAGGAAACCTGTGCAGGAACTTACAAGCAATGAAAGCATATTCAGAAGGTGAAATGTAGAGAGTCTATTTCCAAATTGGCCTGAAAATATTACCTTCAAAGTGAGTAAAGGCAACACATTCCTGCACCCAGACAGCAACCTCAATAGCGGAAATGGCTCAAGTTCAAAGAGAAGCAAAGGTGAGAACAGAAACCATGAACTATAACAGAAGAAGACAATGTGAAGTGTCAGACAAAGTGTTCAACAGGACTGAAATACACACCAGAAGGCTCATTACATGAGGAATTAACCCACTAAAAGTCAATCAGACTGAATAATCCCAGATTGCTAGGTCTGGGTTTGAGGGTAGGGTGGCTTAAATGAGTCTGTGAGGCTGCACATCACCTTAAAACTGTATTTGTTCAGCAGAAATCTCAGAGACTTACTGAGGAGAGCTAAAATGTGTATAACCTAGCCATGTTGGTGTCACATCAAAATAAAATGAGGCTTGATTTTTTTTTACCGTTTTCTTACACATGAAAGATCTTCACTTCAGTGATTCATCAAAAACCCTCTAGACAGCTACAAAATATGAAACTTTAAACAATTTTCACTGTCACTGCTTCCATTAGCATATAAAATTTAAAGCAAAGGTTAGTCACTCATTCAGACATGGTCAATAGCCTGCCTGGTACGTGGTACAGTGCAGGGACCACCATACGCAGAGGTTCCCTGAGACAAGGTGTTTCCACTGGGAGCTTTTTCAGCTTCAGAAAAAAACAAGAAAGGTCATCACACACAGGATTCAGAAGAGCAAGGGCGAGTCTATCTGTCCAAGCTTAGGTGCCTAAAATACCTCTCACATCTGGGTTGTGGCCTGGGATGCTAGAGAGGGATTCAGCATGCATGAAAGTACAATTTATTCCAATTGAAAAAAATGGAATAATGTTAAAAAAAAAAAAGCCTGGATGAAGTGTACATTTTAGAAATAGCAGATTTCACTCAGCAATGGCAATCTCATCTTTCATTCTTCTTGGAACAATTGCTATTCGACACCAAGCCAAGCCATCATCCTTATCTCCCAGGTCACCATTTCCAGGTGTTCATCTCAGCACACTGTCCTACCCTTCTTTCCATGTGGCTCCAAGCTATCAACAAGTTTTCAACCAACGTCAGTAGTTTTCCACCATTTCTTTCATTGCTTATTTAACTCAGAAGCCTTCCCTACCCCCTTACAAGTTTTCATCCTGCGAAACAATTGCTTCTGGTATGACTCATTCTGCAAATTCTGACTTCTGCCATCCTGACTCAGCCATGCCACTGCAGAATGGCAATCACCAGCCCCTGTGATGCAGTGGCGCAGTGATGCAGTGATGCAGAGATACAGTGATGCAGTGATGCAGTGATGCAGTGACGGAGGGGCTTGTGCCACCTTCCCTGAGGTTCTCAAGATGGCTCTGGGCTTGCAACATGAAAGGTGCTGCAGAGAGCCCAAGGAGCTCATCTCTCTTGCACATCACCAGAGTCTATTCTTCCTGAAGTACTCTCTCTTTGTGACATATTATGACAATTTTGTGCTGAATAGCAAGTGCACCAAGTTTAATAACCATTGAACTGCTCATAAAAATTTAAACAAAGTCATGAGCTGGCGGTGGGGCAGCTGTGGCTGGATTTAATACCTCAGCCCAAGAAAGATAATTTGTAATTATCTGTCTAAAACACCCATATGGCTGGGTTTTCAACAGCAGCTGAACGTGCTGCTGTTTCTGATGTCTGCTCAGAGCACCTCTGCACCCTGGGTTTGGGCTGGCCTCTCTATTTTATGAAAGATGCTCCCAGCCCAGCCTGCTGATGCTGACAAAACCTCCTTGAGCCAATTTAAATCACTGAGATGAATGGGAAGCCAACGCTGCCAGCGGAGAGCTGCAGGGAGATGCTGCTCAGTGGCAATGCCATTTCTGTTCTTTACTGTGCTCAGGAACAGGACACAGCTGGGGTAACAGATACAAGAGCAGCAGCAGGGGCAGCCGGGGCTGTGGTGGGTACATGGGGGCTGCCCCCAACCCACGGCCCTTCCGCAGCTCCCTGGGGCCAATGCATGTCTGGTTGCTCATCTGCTCTCCAGCAGAGACCAGGTCCAGCCCCTAAGGAAATGGGACCTGCACCCAGGCACTCACTGCTTTACGGGAAACCAGCTCCTCTTACAGCTGACACTCGGCCTCAGAGGTTTCAAGGCAGTAAAAAACCTTCTGAACCCATTTCAGTAAATAATACTACTTGTAGAGAAGTGTATATTTTTAAAATTTATTGGATTTTCATCCGTGGTCATGCTGTAGGTTTGCACATGTTGTGCTACACTTATACGCATTGTCTGCTGCAAGTGTGTGCGTGCTCATCTTCTTTCTGACTGTCTCCTTGTAATCCCCTGGTAATTCTTGGTGGCAAGTGGTGCTTGCTCTCAGGGAAAGATTCTTCCAGGCCTCCAAGATGTGTCATAGCAGGGACAGCACATGGGAGAAGTTCCCTCAAGGCATGGACCTGTTGAACAGACAGTGTTGGTTTCACTGCTTCTGCAGCTGTTTGTGTTAGTGAGGCACCATGCCTAGAGGGTTGGAAAGGTAGAGACACACACACATCAGCTCAAAACATCTCTTATCTGACAAAATTCGAGATGTACTACTAATCTGATATAATAAGAGGAGGAAGGTGCTGAGGGCTGAAGGGGTAGGCAAGCCGTCCAGAGAAAATGTTGTTTCCTTTGTCTCCTCTTTGACCTTGAGTAAGTCACTTGCTTTTTTTGTCCTCCTCATCTGTAATATGGGGATGATCTTTATTTACAAGCATTACCTTTAGCACCAGAGGGAAGGTGAATGGAAGATGTACTGAAAGCTGTATTTGGATTCTAGCAACTGGGAGGAAATGGTGGGGTTTTAGCTCTCCAGTTCTTGCAGACGTGAAAGAAGCTGAGAGTCTGAAGAGCAACTCAGCTCAGCTTTCAGAGCTATAAGGAAACTTTTGTCCAGCCTACAAGGAGTTAACCTTGGAGGACTCCAACGCCAAATACAGTGTGGTGCTTGCTCTGCTCCCAGCCTCTCCCCAGCCATCAGGACAGCCCAGAGGGAAGGTGTTATGGGAGGACATCAGAAGCAGCCCTGGGTTCCCCTAGCCTCAATCCCGAACATGAATTTCCTTCCCATTAGGGGAACTTATTGAGAAAATTGCTATTCCTATGAGTTCCCAAGGTCTGTTTTTCAATTGATTATGAGAAACACTTCAAGGTCATACCTAAAATCTCGAAGGACATAGCCAACAGAGTAATGGGCTGCTCTTTAGGGTCTTAGTGATATTAAATGTGTTAACAGTGATATTTATAAAAGCCTTTAATCACTCTTTATCTTGAGACATAAATCATAAGCACCTTTATGGTAGGTCCTGCTTCCTTTGTGTTTGGAAAGCACCAAAGAAATTTTAATAGGGACGTGACTAATCGTTTGTTAATCGCTTATCTCTTCACAAATTCCCAGTGACACAGCAAGACTTATACACATCTGTGCCCCATGAATATCCCTACTAAATAACTCTTCTAAAGGATTATATTTCATTTTTCTGAACACATTGTATAAGATTTCCAATGCATTCCTAACGGTGCATGAAGCAATTCAATTCACTTGCAAATGTGCCACATGGACGAGGATGCGGGAGGACGAGGAAAAGAAGAAAGGAATTGCTCAAGGAGTCCGTTTTGCCTACTTACATCTTCACAAGCTTCAGAAATAGTCTAGTAGCCTGATCCAAAATGGTATCGGGAGCACTATTAGATGAAATTGTTTCCAGAATTGCTAGTGTAAATTTCTGATGAACTACCAGAGCTGAAAGATCACTTAGAAGAAAAGTGCACACCTGGCTTTTGCCAAGTCAGGTAATGAAATGAATATTTTAGGAAGGGCAAGGTTCCCAAGGATGGGTAGAAAAAAGTTCAGGCCTTGCCTACAACTTAGGGAAGGAGGAAGGATGAAGGTGATATTTCTCCACCATTACACCGGAGTTAGGTCATAAAAGTTCTTTTAAGAAAGCACTTAAAAGATGATCTGTAAAACTTCATGAAGAGCAAGATGGTGATGGTGGCAGCGCCACTGCCTGGTTGGACATCCCTTGAGCCCTGGGCTTTGCAACTGTTCTTGCTCTGTCCTGCTGGGATTTAATCTTCCATGGCCTCAACCACTGCCCCGTCCATCCCTGCATCATCCCCTCAACCAAACAACCCATGAAGGTCATCAGCCATCCTGCCTCCTGGCATTTCTGCCTTTTCCTGCTGAAGCTGCAGCAGGCATTTCATCCCTGGGAATATTATGTCATTCCCCAGGTTACTGCAGGAAAAGGCACCCATGTGCCAGCTCAGCCCAGCACAGTCACAAGCGCTCTTGATCAAGTGCAATAGACTGCACATCACACACAGCAGCCAGTCGCTTTGGGGTTATCTGCTGCCAAATGGCCATGGTCTTGCAGCTCAGCTTAAAACGGGTTAAAAATCCATACATCCACAGATGCTAAGTGGGACCAATGATCTGACACGCCTGCATGTTTCTGGCAGTGGTCTTTTGGTGTCAGATAGTGCACATGGTGTCTCTGATCATAAACCTTTTCATGTTTGGGAAATTGTGGGCAACAGGCTTCCTGCCCTCAATTAGCTGAAGTCCGAAGACTTGATGTTTAGACAGTAAGGATATATAGGACCTAAGTACATTTTGTTAATTTTTAATATATCCAGATTTTTATTTATCTTGCTTCTGGTGTGATCTTTTGCTAGCCAGCATTTCACAAGTGAAGAGATGGCACAGGCCAAATAATCTCATTCCATGGGACATGTGTGCTGGTGGCCGAAACTCTGCTGTTCATATGGTCAGTCTGGATGTGCATTGCTCTTCTGACAAATTGTGCTTGGACACCAGTGGAGCGGCAGAGAGAACAAGCAGAGATGGGGCCATGCTGATGTCTGCAATGTTTGGTTTCAGTTTGATTCGATTTTCCAGTGTTCAGTTTCAAACTTTTCTAATGAACATTTCATTTCAGTTTCTATTTCGGCAACATGCCTTCTGCTCCTCCCCTCCCATTTTCCCATAAATCCCGCCCTCCTGTTTTTGTCTAGAAGTGGATATTTTGGACAGCAGTACACTACCATTTCCAGGCAGCACTAGTACATCCCATCCGTGCCTCATTCGACAACTGGGCTAGTACAAGCCCAGGCCCCCTCCCACCACAGGAACCCCTTCTGCGGTTTGGCTTAAGGCCCAGAGCATCCACTTGGTTTGGGAAAGCAATACTCCCCATTTCCAACCTAACTCTAATGGATTTCGAGTTTCTTCTCCCACTGGTTGATAACATAAATCCAAAAGTGCCTGGTCTTGGAAAGCAGTAAGACAAGTTTGTAATGCTTACAGAAATTAGCATCTGTTTAAGTAACTACAGACATATTTGTCTTAAAATTAAGTTTCGTAAGTGCTTGTTGGAAGCTCATTAGAGCCATTCTGGGCCTTGCCAACTCCCATTGCTGTCAGGGAAGGTCTTTTGGTTGACTTGAACAGGCATTGGATGAGCACCAGAGACTCCCATTGCCGCTGTTTGCATACTCAAGTACAATGATACAAATATTGCCCAAGCAACAGAAAGGACAAATCCGCTCTGAGCAATACAGCGAATGTGAGTGAGGTTTACAGTTTTCCATTTTTTGTGCTGGGGGAGGCAGGGCTACGGCCAGGCTGATGAAGCTCTCAGACCAATTTGAGGAAGGGGGAGCTCACAAAGGTTTTTTGAAAAAGATCAGTTTTGAGCAACTCCTTCGGAGCTTTGCATCCCACATTAGTAAGAAAATATCCTTGTCTGCTGCTATGGTGGTCAAACCAATCACTTTACCTGCTGTTCCAGGAAAACCTCCTCCTGGTTATGAGTAAGTAGGAACAGAGAACTTGAACTTGGGTATGGCAGGTATTGCCAAGTCATTCTGCTGTCTCTAGACCTCTCTTCCCCTTGCACACAGTATTTTTTGAACGAGGGATGACAAGGGGATAATTCAAATAATTATTGAAATGCCCATCAAGACAAATTGATGACCAAAGTGAAAAAAGTGCTGTCATATAAAGAGAGTGTCTAAACGCAGTGTGATAAGGGCAGTTATCCCTGACCTCTTTAAACCTTTCTGGCCTTGGGCAGCAGAGCTTCAAAGGAAATTAAATGTGTAACGATAGCCAAATGAGATTCACCTCTGCAATTCTAAATATGCTTCAGAGCTGGAATTATATTTATTTTAATTCTGATATAATCACATTATCTCAAGTGTATGGTATACTGAAAAGAAAAAAAAATCCAACAACTTTATTATGCATACCAGCAGTGCATTTTAGGATAAAAATCTACGTATATATAGATACAAATTACTGCATTACTGATATTTCTTTGAATTTTACCTTTTCTACCTTACCCTTGAGACACAGCAGCTTGTGAATATATTGCATTTCCTGGATAACTCTGAAGATTAACATCCCAGTTCAGATGAAAGGTAAAAATAAATACAAGGATAATGTGAAATTCAGCTCAACAGTGCGAATGCCCTTGGTCTGAAGCTGTCTCTTCCAGCAGCTGTGGCATCCTCAGAATTGGCAATGCAATGAGCAGCAGAGTGACCTTTCCATGTAAAGAGTTAGAAGGATATTTTTAAAAGCTGATGTCTGAATTTTAGATCCTAAACTGATGCCTAGGCATCTGAATGCTAAATAATAATAAGGGACACAAATAGCAATAAGCAGAGGAGATTTTCCTCAGCTGACTGATTACAGCCCCAAAGATCAGTGTGTGTAAATACTGTATATTCATCGCTGCAGTTACTTTAGCATGTGACTATGTGATTATCAGTGGTCTGTGGCTCCAGTTTAAATGTCAAACAGATCTGGGGCATTTCTGCACTATCCACAATGGGCCTTAAAGTGAAGGTATTTAAAATACGTAGTTAATATAAATTAAAAGGTGAGGTTTTGTGTGTGATATTTTGTGTTATTCTCCCTGCGCTTGGGACCCAAACACATCACACCTTACCCCACAGCTGCTGAGATGCAGTAACTGCTCTTAGCTCAAAGAAAATGTGAGATGAAAAGACATCATCATAACCTCTGTGAAAAAGGTCTAATGTTGACTCACCAAAATTGTATTTTAAATTACATAGTTTTGGAAGTCTTGCCATGCTTCAGCCAAGTGCTCCAAAACACAGCAGGCACTTAGAACTGGATAAACTGCAATACTGAGTAATGGCTAAGATTTAGAGAAATCATCTCCCCATGGGCTGTACCGTACTCTTCCCATCAATGAAGAGGCGCTCACAACAGCAGAATGATTTCTGTTCCTGGCGCTGTGTTTTTGATCCGGCTTCGTGCCTCTGTGGGGCAGGGATGGGTCCGTCCTGGTTTCATTGACAGAACAGGCATTTATTTACACACAAACAATATTCAAACAACTCCAGATATTTACTCACTTCTTCACTCCTGGCTTAGGAGGGGGATTGAGAAACACTGTGAGAAAAGCTTTTTCTTTGTAGACGTCCTACTGGCAAGCGTAAGAGAAATCTTTTTTTTGAGTTTTTATACCTGATTTTCAGAATTTCACATTCAAGTCAGAGCATGAATTATGTGTTTTGATTATACATATATCCCCTGGAAATATTAATAGCAGGTCATCACAAATGAAACTGTTCGTGGGAGTGGACTAGTTTTGCTGGATTCCTTAGCTCAAATATAAAGGAAAAAGTCTCTGAAACTGTCCAAAAGTTCTGGCACTGACGTTTATCATGTAGTACGAAATCCTGCTTCATTTTCCAAGCAATATTAATGTTGACTATGAAGCTGGTTACAGAAATAAAAAAATTTAATGATGGCTGGTACTGAGATGGAGTGTTTTCAATAATCTAATTAATAACCAAAGTGTTTGCCTAGTTTCACCCACAATTGGGTCCAGGTTTGGTATTTCACCCCAAGGTTTTCAATTATATAGGAGATATGTATATTTATATAAATTTATAAATATATATATGTGTCTTTTTATATATATGTGTGCGTGTGTGTGCACGCATGCCTGTGTAAATACACCTATATATATGTATATAAAAGTGCTTTTTGAGCAGATGTGGTCTCCTGAAGCAACACGTGGATGCAAATCTGGATCCTGCCCACATCTTAGAGGGTGCAGCTGTGAGGACAAGGTGACGATTGCCACCGCTGGCCCCCACGGAGATGCTCCCATTCAGAGCAGAAGGCTCCAGGCTGGGACTCGCATAACGCATCTCCCAGACATTTAACTCTGAGCACACGGTCACTGTGGCATATGCAGGAAATAAAATGGTACCGAAACAATGCGTTTGTGCTAAATAAAAATGCTGGCACTTAATGAGCCTCATCTTTTCCTGTGAGATAGGAGTGGAGGAACACGAGCAGCGTGTTTATCATGCTGAAGGCATTGCAGGCTTTGACAGGAATGGAAATGAGAGGGAGGAAAAAGGATGGAGGTGGGGAACAATATTCAGAATAGGGAACAGCTTGCCAGCTTCCTTCGTCGGTAACAGGGGAAGAGAGAGATTTTCATTAATGGATAACTGGCATTCCTCTACTTTTCAATTTTAACAAACCTTCTAATGATAATTACAGACTTACTTTATTTATAGAGACCCAGTGTGTGTGTAGACAATAGCATCATCTACCAAGTCCTTTCTTCTGCCGCTTTACAAATTCAGCCATTATCTTTCGTGCCCTTCATTAAAATATGAAAAGAGATAAGCAATATATAGCTATGTCATTTCCCAGTAGTAGGAAAGGAGGATCAGGATTAACCCTGGCTAGGAAGAGCCAAAAGAAAATCCGAAGAAAGAGGCAGAAAGAAAGGTAGGCAGAGCTGTGCTCACACAAATTGCTGCCATCAGCACCGGCTGCTTCTTACGGGAATGATCAAAAGTGTGGGGGGGAAATAAAAAAAGAGAGAGAGAGAGAAAGGACTATAAAACCACAAGGTTAATGCTCCAAATAAAGAGACAGATGGCCCACGGGGGTCTCGTCTGCACTGTCCATACTCAGCCAGGCAGAATTCACACAGAATCCTTTTCCCTGGTCTTCAACAAACACACACCCTGGTGGGATAAAAAGCTGGACATTTTAAACCTCCTGTGTCCTGCAGAATTATCCAAGTGCCTCCTTTTTGGGTTTATGGAGTAAGGAGGGGCACAAACTATAGATTTGAGCACAAAGGTCTGTGGCAGGTGCCCATCATAGGACACAAAGCAGACGCCTGTGTCAAATAGTGCTTTGGAGAAGTCCACATTTCTGGTAGTAGCTAAACTTTTTTTGGACTGCCAGTAAACAAGCTTTTTTTTTTCTTTCCATTAAACAAGCACCTTTTCCCCCCATTCTTACATAATTTCATTTAGTGACCTGATACTGGCAAGATTAAAAAAAAAAGCTTAAGAAAATTTATCTTAAGGAATTTCTCCCAACAACTGGCATCGTCATGTGTTTCCAGATGCCACAAACTCACAAAATTAGCAGGATTTATACAGCAAACAGTCTTATGCCTGAAATATCTGTCAGTCTTGCATCTCTACAAACATACCAGAAAATTTTCTGTGGATCCTGGGCATGTTCAACAAAGCTCAGGCTCCTGTCTGTCTCAGCGTTGTAAACCAGAGCAGTCATCATTAAAAGGCATTTTAATCTTGGCTGTAATTTTTAAAGTGCAAAAAGGATTTGGATGATCAATTTGCATTAAAATACGTCATCCAAAATATGGCACCTGCAACCTTGGAGCTGTATGGGAAAATTCACTGCAGCCGATGAGCACTGTGAGGAACATCTTTGGGGAGGTCATCCTTATTCCTGGATACCCTAAGGACCCTCTGGCATTTTTCTTGTGCTTTTAATTTTTTACTGTCCTGTTGTAAAACCATAACTACCTCTGTGCTCCAGGCAGCCAGAAGCTCTCCTCCAAATCTTCTCTTTTCTGTTTGCCTAAAGCAGCCTGCCCCTTTTCCGAAGCACAAATCGTGGTTCTGGATAGAAGGCACCCAAAAAATGTCACCGTAGCATTTGAAACATCAAACACTTGGCTTGCTTTGTAAAATCTGTGAAAATAAAGGGAAATAGCTTACCATCAACTTTCTATGTGCTTACAGACTATCCACAGTATTTTTCAGTAGCAGGGAGGGCTAAGAGGCATTTTCTCTCTCTGAAATGAATAAATTCATACAGATGACGTCCTATAGCATTGAAATTGCTTTTCTGCCTCTGAAGTGTAAATATTTTCGTGTTCCCTGTGTGATCCCAGCCGTATATGGCTGTTTCTTTTGGAGTGCTGAACGTTTATTTCTGATATCCTGGGAAGAAGATGCAGCGAGTGATGAGAATAACCCTTTTGCTGGTGCAGGGAATGGGAGCCAGAGGAAAAGCTGCCCTGTTTTGCTGAAGAGCCTCTAGATTCTGATGAGGACAAATCCACTGCAGCAGAGACAAGGCAGAGCCTCGCATCCTCCAAAGTGCTGTAGAGGTTGCTTTGCAGTCAGTCATCGTGTGCCACACTCCGGTGATGCCGTTTGTCACCTACCCTTCAACAAGGTTATCTAATGATAGTGCTCTTATTGATATTCCTAATGGTCACAGAAGAGGACGTTTGGTGGCAATTCTTCAAAAATCAGTTAAAAATAGCAACAGCGCTACAAGGCTAGGCAGGAAGGCTGTAAGGGATCTTACAGAGAATCGCTAATCCACATCTGCAGTTTCATTTCTCAGCCTTTGGTGACTGAAGTGTTGTTCCTTTCTCATGAGTTTATAAACAACATCACAGTGAAAGATTTGATATTCAAGTTAAAGAAGTTATGGGACAAGGGGGAACCTAGACTGCAGAAATGACCGTGTATTTTCTGCTTTCTGCAGATCATACGCACTTCCAGAATTATTTTTCTATTTAATTTTGCCTTTCTCGAAAGCTATGAGTGCTTCCAAGCTAGCTGGCATTTCCATTTTTATTTAGCATTTGTCCACTTTGTCATTCTTCAGTTTGCATTTTAATAACGTTACCAGAGAACGCTATTTAAAATGAAAAGTAACTCATGTTCTTTCTTCGCTAAGATAAAAGCATTAAAGGAACCCGAGCACAGAAAGTGAATGCGTTATTAGGGGATGACATTTCTGAGCAGTGAATAACGATCGTTGCGGCTGTGGCTTACTGGCATCGGAGGAAAGCTGTAGTTCACTACTGCTGTAGTTCAAAATTTGGTGACCCCGCAGACAGCAAATGTGTATTGCTGTTCTCTGTCTTCTCCATAGGGTGAAGGGGTGCTGTCCTTTGCCTCTTGGTTTCTTCACCCCTGCAACAGCAC
Source organism: Pampusana beccarii (assembly GCA_013399365.1). Taxonomy (NCBI): domain Eukaryota; kingdom Metazoa; phylum Chordata; class Aves; order Columbiformes; family Columbidae; genus Pampusana; species Pampusana beccarii. Next base: position 511,934 of record VWYH01004902.1, on the reverse strand, counting down.
CTATGCCAGACACAGAGCAGACCCCTGCGGAGAAGGTGAACACCAGATACAAAGGCAGATATACCTGTTTGAGTGCTCAGTCCATGTTACAACTGTTGCTTGATGACTTTGGTTTATATTAATTTTATAATGGGAAAAACTGTGTTTCCTGTACTGCTTTCGTATAGTGATGCACTGCAGTACCCTGACCTGAGAGGAAGGGTCTGCATAACAGAGAATTGCCCAACATGAAGCAAATATAAACGCTCACATCACCACAAAAGAGCAAAACGTTTCTCAAGGCCACGAGTGTGTCACAGTAAAACATTGTTCCGAGGATGCCAGGGGGGAAGCGGACACAACAGCGGGTTTTTTCCCTCTCTGTGTTGCTGGTCCGAGTCTGAAAAGCCTCAGGCAGGAGATTTCAGCCTTTGCCTTCTGCTTGCTCCACGCTGGCCACAAGAGCCCTTGGGCAGCGGGCTGGATGCCGTGGCTCCGAGCAAACCCCGCCAGCTCCCCTGCAGCACCGTGGGTCTCCTCTGGTGGAGCTGGGAGGCTCAGCCCCAGGAGCCCCGCACACCATCGCCTGCTCGGCTGCCTCAGCCCTGCCAAAAATAACATTTCAGCTCCAAAAAGCAGCGACAAGCGACATTTCCTCTGGTAACGAGACCCACTGCAGGATGAAAAGCACCCTTCATCCTGCCTATCCCCTGCATCATTATTTTTTAATTGCTAGATTATTTTTTTTTTTTTTTTTTCTATATATTTTTATGCCTTTGCTCCTTTCTGCCTGGCGACGGGTTGTTGAACTGTAACGTTACACAACCACCGCCAGCCGTCTGCCTCGGGGCGGCTCACCGTAACCCAGATGTGTCACATGAAAGGAGAAGTTGGGCTTACGACAGTCGGAAATGCTTTTGCCTACTTCTGAAAAACAAACAAACAAACAAAAAAACCCCACCTTCCCAGCTTCACCCTGATAGTAGATCTCAGAGTAATTCCTGCACAAGGCTCTGAGCTGCTGAATGAAAAGGATTCTTGTTGCTGTTTTATGTTGCTTTTCAAACGATATTTGGATAATTAGGAAGAAAGTTGAAAACTACAGCACTTGGAAGACTGAAGCATCACTCCTCTCCCCAGCGCCAGTCACCAGGACTTGATCAGTTAAAATCATCAAAGTAATTGATCTAAAGTGATTTTTGTTGGGCTCTCCCCACAAATCCCTATCAAAACACTTGCAGGGCTTGGTCCATGTTTTCTCATACAAGACCAAGCTCTGTTTATGCCACTGAGTATGGCAACCCATTCCTGTGTTCAAAGCGAAAAACAAACAATACTAAAAAAAGTACTAGTAGTTCTGAATGTATATCCCAAGGCTTTGGCAATTCAAGCATTAGGTGTATACTACAATGAAAGATCTAGGAAGAAATAATCCTTGAATCGCAATGTATAAGCAGAAGAAACGTTAGAATAAGTGTCCACATGAGCCAATAAAATGAAAAGTCAGACACAAACTTATTTGAAATCAATGAGTCTTCTCACTGATTCACTGAATAGGCTTTAAGTGAGACCATAAATGAACTCTATGGCTATCTTGATGGATATCAGAAATAAGTCTGCTAATGAGAATATTAGAAGAAAAATAAATCTAGCTTGAAAATATCTTCCCGTGGTTAACTCCTCCATGCCACTGTATAGTGGAAATGAGTATTTTTGCTGTTTAGTAAGTCTTTGGCATAATTAAAGGTAGAAATTACTTTTAAGGAAATTAGGTTATCACAAGCTTCAGCTCTGCATCTCACTGTAAGTTATTAATATTTTTTATCCTAAATAATGACTTCTGATCCTGTTAGCCTATGAGTATAACAGACAGTCCATGCCTTCAGGCAGATCTTAAGAAATAAATAAAACTGAAATAAGGTCTGTCTCTGCTATGGGGAAGGGAAATTTGTGCATGCATAACAAGAATTCCTAGTTTAAATGACCACACATTGTACTACAGTTCAGGCCATATCCAGATCTGTTAGCTGGTGACATTCACACTGCAGATAAGAATGACTGGCAATTATTTCTTTTGGATAATTGGATTACTAGCAAATATATTATTTCAGCTTCTTGTTGTCTGATATCATAATCACTGGTGTCGCTGTGAATTTGCATGCGCAGAAACACTTTCAACTACATTCAGTTTCCTGAACAGAAAAAATTCCTTAAACTTCTCAAGCTGCCAGTAAGCAGATCTTTAGATGTGGCCTCCAATTTATTCCCTTACAAAAAAAAAAAATCTCAATCTTATTGCTCCCTCTATTTCCTAAGGATCAAGGCAGGGGGGCTGTGGTTGTGAGGGAGAGAGAAAAGCTCTGAAGCCACCAGGCACAAAGGTGAAGCACAGATTACGCCTGTGGTCTGACATTTTGCAAGCATCTGTCCTTCAGTCCATTATGAAATTATTCTGCTTGACTTTGCTCTTAGGACCAAGGGACACAGAGCACTCGGCAAAAATGGATAAGAACTTGATTTCCACCAGGGTATGGAATTCCAGGGGCAACCCTACAGGCCTGTGATTTTAAAAAATACTTTGGACAGATGAGATAACCCTCCTTCAAGCTTTTCAGCCTCTAGCTTGGTGCTTAGCTACTCCAACAAGGGAAAGAAAAAATCACCAGCATATGAAATGTGCCTCTCAATAACATTTGTATTCCTAGAAGAAGATTTCAAGAAGAATTTGTGAGTAAATTGGCTGGAATCATCTTCAAATTCCGTAGTACTGGCACACAGTATGACATGTCCTGGCTGACCCGACCCACAGGTACTCAAGCCTCTCCAGAGCTTTGCCATTAATTTCAGGATGAGGATGATAAGAAGCAAAGTCAGATGAGTCCCACTCCCTCTCCACAGCACTCACTGATGCGCTTGGCTCTCTCATCCAGGATGGAGAGCTGCTACACAAAGAGTATGGTTTCTTACACGTAACTTAGTCCTTTATTTAGCTAGAGGTAAGATAGGCTTTGACCTTCATGGGTCTTTCAGTGGGATGTTGCGGTGGGTTACCAGTGCGAGGCTCTGACGCAGGGTCAAGCCAGCCGGGCTCCACAGGGTACGGCACATCAACCGTTTCGTCTGAGGCAATTTACCTCCCATTTTCAGGGATCTGGGGGGGATCTGTGCGAACACCAAGGAGGACCCGGTCCATCTGCTGTAGCTGCGTGCCCCTGGCAATGGGAGGCTGGTGCGGGTGGTCCCAGTGAGACCAAAGCTGGAGGAGATAACTGATGGGGATGGCAGGATGCCTGTCAGCACCGGTGCTGTGAGGGGCTCTCCAACCACTGCACCACATCTAGGACTCTGTCCAGGAACTCTAGGAATTGGAAAATCAGCCAGACGTGTTTGTGAAGCATTATCTGACACTCCCTGGCAATAATTCAGTGGTGTCCCCTTCACTCTGCGCCATCGGTTCTGAAGGGCTCTTTTTTTTACTCCTTGAAAACTAGAAAACCACATTTCATCATGTCACTGGGGAGTTCAAGAAAAGCTGGTGTATTAATTAGACTTCCCTGCAGTTTAATCAATCATTGCTCCAGGCTTGGGATGGAAATATAGCAATTAATCTTTTTTTCCTTGTATTTTTTTTTTCATCAAAAGATAACCATTTGAGTATCCCTTGTTAGCAGGAGAATAATCTTGCACTCAATTACCACAATTATTACCATTATTTATGGCTTTACAATGTAGCCCGCCAGTGAGTGCACAGTCCATACAACAAAACAAGCAGTGTTATTAGGCCAGCTAAAGAAGGGGTGGGATTAAATATCAGCTTTAATTCTAGTCTTATAACAAAGCTATGTCAGTGATGGAAGAAGACGGTACCATTTGATTTTAAAACTGAGACAATTGTAACTTATTGAAGTCTCGTTGGCTCTACTTATTGGGGTTTTTTTAATCAGAGGAGTGTAGCAAAAACGAGGAAGGAGCCTGAGCCATGGATCGAGATACTGGTAAAAGTATCTACTTAATCACCATTCCTGCAACTTCAGCCCTGTGGGAAGTCCTTTATATCCACACAGATTTCATGGGGTTTTTCACATTCTTCATTCCCATTTTCCCCGAAGAGCTGCTGTTAGGCAATCTTCTCCACATTGGCTGTAAGGACCACTGCGTCTGAGCTGCTCTGGGAAGAGCTGATGACTATGGTAAAGTTTTACACGTCTCCTTAACCTCTGGAGAAGAGAGTTGCTGGGCTGGTCCCACGCCAGCTCTGCTGGGCACCAGGGCTGTGATGGATCTGCAGCCCCATGCAAAGTTCAGTAGCTGGTTTATTCAGTCTGCCATGCTTATGCGTTGTATTGACACCACCACGATATGCTTGAAATTACTTCTATGGAAAAAGCAGAGTGACTGATAATTCCAAGGAGGAATTATTTTAGGTTTGGCACCTTCAGTCTATGTAATTTTCAGCTGTTCAGCAGATTAGTATTTTGCATTTTAACCTTTACATCCATCTTCAGATACCATTGTATCCAAAAGAAAATGCTTTGAAAGAAATTGCAGACCTAAGCTGGGTGAAAGACTTTAAATAATGTAAAGCTCTTAAAGAACAAAGAGTTCATTATGTAGGTTTAAAACTGTTCATTTATTTGTAACCAGGCCCTTAAAGAAAAATCTGTCAAAGTACACCCAAATATATCACTGCCTGAGTAGCCCTGATAGGGGATGCATTTTGTTTCCCTTCCAATATTGCATCAAGAAAGCAATCTTGAGCAACAAATGAAACATTTTTGCAACAAGATTCCTAAGTACCCTCAGCAGATTTAAATTAGAAAATGAAAACTGCTGATTAAAAATGAGAAATATAAGTATTGTAATGCATAATTTGTATTTGCTTTTACTTCTTGAGGCATTGCTTATATCTGGGATAAACAGCATATTTCAGCTATTTATTTACAATGTAAACATTTACAAACTGGAAGTATATGAATCAGGCTGTTGTTATTGCTTTGTCTTTAACATCTAATTACTTCAAGTGATGTTTTGTTCTAGGTATGAAGCAAAGATAGGTCTATATTCTATCAGTCTGCCTGTTAATCTGCCTAATCTCAGCCTTCGCTGTAGCTCCCATTTCTTTAATAGGAAAAGGTCCAACTCACCCTATAGCTCTGGAAGCTGTGACAAAATTGCTGTAATGTGAGTATTTTGCTGCCTGGCCCCACATCCATGTCATATACAGTTTAGTGAGTTTGGGGACACATTGAGAGATGTGCGGTAATTAGTTTAAAGCACATTTATTAATTTTCATACAATTTCGTGCTAAGCACACAGGAGAAAAAAAAAAGTGGATCAGAACCTGCATACTGGCATGAATTTCTGAAAGCATCTGATATGGCAAATTGTCAGAACTCGGATACAGGTAACAGATGCTGAGCTGAGAATGGTTAATACATGCGGTGAAGCTGTGTGCAGGGTTTGGGGCAGACCTGAGGCTGGGGCAGCTCAGGCAGTGGCCTTGGTGGCCCTGCACTCCCTGGGGAGAACAGCTCTGAAAGCTCCCAGCTCTACAGACAGCACAGGCTTGGTCTAATGGGTTATAATTTATTTGTAATTTTGTTACCACAAGAAGCCATTAGTTGTGCATTAGGTTACCCAATATCTTTGCAATGCTGTCATTTATTAGGTACTTCTCTGGATTAATATCTATTGTTATTGCCGTGTTTATTATCATTCTAATGGTTATAGATATTGTTGTGCTTATTTTGTGTATCATGAACTTCAGTGTATTAGCTTCTGGGGTAGGACTAGGCAAGATCTAGCATGAAACAACTGTGAGCTGCAGGTTTTTCAAATGCAGCCTGCCCTGTGCTTTGCCTTTGAGGGTCTTGGTGTAGGGATGACAAGTCCTTCCCTAAGGCAAGCTTGTGGTGGCCAGGACATGGCCATCAGGAGGCACGGGAGGGATTTCCCTCTGCTGTGATCTCTGCCTAAGGACCACAGAGAGAAGCATCACATTCTGCATGGATGCTGAGCTCCAGGGTAGCTAAAGCGCATCCTCAAATTGTCCCTGGTATCAGAGTTCACCAACATTTAGCCAGTTCAGCAGCTGAAAGGAAGCATGAAGACACCCATTCGTGGCTGCACTGTTCAGAGCAACCCTATTCCCACCTGCCCATTGGCAACTGAACCGCAATACATCGCACCCAGATTGCTGATCAGTTAGCTTTCCGTAACTGATTCTTGGTTCTTCTCCTTAGTGCTGTTTCAGCCAAACCTGCTGCAGAGCCCAAGATGCTGAACTAAATAAAGTCTGGCCACTGACATGGTGGCACGTAGCAGCTCAGACACCACAGCTGGAAACAGATCCTCCTGAATGGGATTTCTGCCTTTTTTCTTTTTCCTTTACTTTTATTTACTCAGCAAGAGGAATGGTTGTCAGCCTTGGCTTGTTCCTGCGTTCCTCATCGTCTACAGCCACATCTCTGCCCAGTTTCTGAGCATCCCAGCTGCCCGTGATCCAACAACACCAAGGAGAGTTCTGCTTGCAAAAGCAAAGGATGAAATCACTCCTTGGTCTTAAATGACAAAAAATGTGTTTGATAACTTTTAACTGTAATGATTTTCCAGTCTTCACTGCCATAAATGATCTTGACAGTGTCACTCAAACTTACTGAAAGCTAGGTCAAGCAAACCATATTAGACCAGCAAATTAAATTTACTTAGGAGGAGACTGACAGAACTGAGCTCAGTCATGTGTCATCCTTTTCCCCTCTTACTTCCCAGATGATCAGAGCTTGGTTTTGAGCTCTTTGCTGGCTTCTTTGGATGGCCACAGTCTGTCACCCAGGGAACACTCACTGGACACTTGGGTGGCTTTACCTTTTTGCTTTTTACCACAATGATGCATATGGTAAAAAGAAGCTTCAAAAACTTTAGGTCAGAACATGAAGTGGGAGTCCTCAACTTTCTAGCACAGTCACTATTTAGGCAAAATGTTCTGGTTTCCTTCTTTTTATGACTAAAACAATCAAAATCGCCAACATTCAGATACTGGTGTCTCTCATTCTGAATACAAACAACTTTTATAGAGAGTTTATGGATTTCCACAGGTTGTGAGTTTCGCAGGAAGTTCCACATTCTCCTATGCAATTTTCAAAAGCTGTAATTTAAAAATTCTGATGCACAAGTGCCCAGCACAGTGTAACTATGAGAACAAGTGCCCTGAGCCCCCCAGCCTGCACTCCCAACCCCAGCTCCATGCCCAAGGGTGTCACTGGAGATTACTGAGAGATGACACAGGTCTTCACAACATGGTATTTCTTGAATGCTTTTCCGGCAGTGAGATAAAGACAAGGCTGATAAGACTGGGCTCTGACAGCATCCTTGCCCCTTCAGAAGATGTCCATGCCTCATCCACACTTCTACTCCTGGACCATTGCTTTCAGCCCCTTGCAGACCCAGGCAGGTGCTGGTGAGGTTGGTTATCTACGGCTTGTGCTCAGAGACGTATGTGCCATTTGTACTATATTTATAACTTCTCCGTGATCAATACATGGAAGAATAAACAGATAAGTCAGTTAATTTCAGAGTAGAAAACATTTTGTTCCAGCATCTTTCCTTCCTTAAGGCAGTTGGAATAGTGAAGGTGTATTATTTTTATTCAGTGCTTGAGGTTACAAGACAAATTAAAATAACAGCGTGTTCCAAATGAGATTGCAATATATGTATGGAGCTTCTTTCATTTGCTTTCTTCACTGGGACATTAAATTGAGTTGACTAGTCATGTACTTCACAGGGCAGTGAATTATTCACAGAAAAGCTTGAATTGCAGTTAATTTAGCCACCTGCAAACCCCAGTTAAACTGTTGTTTTCATGGACTGTGACTCAGGGTCTAGATTGCTGTGGCTCTGGATTTTCTGGACTGGATGTCTGCAAAATCCAGCGCTTGTGGGTCCAGAGCCCTTGCAGGGACGAGCACCTGATGTGGAGCTGAAATGCGATATTCCCAAAGGGTGTACAACAGGGGGTTACTTTGCCTTGCAGAAGGATGCAGATACTGGGTCTCGCTAAAGTTTGGCTGAACGAAATCTCCCAAAGAGTATCTTCTGCAAGCTCTCAGTGCTTGCAGAAGTAATGAGAGCTGGAATTAAAAGTAGCAGATGCCCAGCTCTGCTGAAAATTAGAGACTTTATCCTCTACCCAGACAACACGATACAAAACAATTTCTTGCCATAACAGAGACAGACTTCTGTCTTTTTAGAGAAGGCCAAACCCCTCCTGCTCCACGCTTGATACATCCCACTCCAGCTTTTCTCTGCAGCGTCGGTGTGGCTAGACCCTCTGTTTCTGTTGTGTACATAAAAAAGCAAAAAATAAAGCAGTCAATTTTTGCAGCTCCAATTTTAGCAGTATTTTCACAGTTTCTATTGTGCCAGAACTCTGCATGACACAAAGAAATCTAGTGGGTCAGCAGCTTGAAAATAAAGTCTAATTTTATATTTAGGCAAGTTATATAAGCATTTGCTAATTAAGAAAAGTGTTCGCCTATCATTCTCCCAGAAGAGAAAAACACACACAGTACTTGAAAGGTCCCTTAAAGTTAAAACTAGAATTGCTCAGAATTGCCCTTTCCATAAAAGATTTCTAAGAAATTTTCACAGGCCACATCAATATTTAAAAATAAAATCAAGTGTTATGTTTGAAAACATAGTGAGAAATGTGTTGGGTTTTAAGTAGCACAAGATGATAATGTTAGCACCTCTGCTAACAAATTCTCTGAAGCACTTGAAAGGACCCAATTAAATTAACAGGGACTTTTTGTTTTCTGCTTTTCATGCTGTAAAAGTAATTTGGCTGTCCTTGGCTGGTGATTTCAATGGAGCTGAACCAGTGACCAATTTGCCAGCAAGAGAGAGGCAGTAAAAATTTTTAAAGGCCTCCGGTTTTCACTCTACATGAATAATTAGTGGGATTGCTTTTGGAAAATAAATGAAATTCCGTGATGCAGCTTCAGTCAATGGGGAAAAGTACGGCTTGTGTCAGTAACAGAAGCTGCTCCTGGCTGGAGGGTGGAGCGTCAAACTGTACATTTCTGGGCATGGCAGGATTGGAAAGGTGCTAGTCAGAAATTTCCTTTTCCTCACAACAGACCAGCTCAGGCAGATCAAGGGGGACAATCGTGGGGTGACTGAGCAGAGTAAGCAGGAGACTGCGTTTTTGTGTACAGTGGTGGTGTGGGTGTCACGGCAAGCACCGTTGTCATTACGCTTAACAGTAAAGGTGAATTTATAGATTACAAAGAACGAGCTGCTGTTTTATAAATGATTCAGCAATCAATTTTACAGACTGCCAGAGAATTACAACTCAAAACTTTAAAAAAAAATCATAGTTAACAGTTACTTATATTGCATCTTATTGATGGGCTTTAATAACCATCAATACCACACTCTCATTTCCTGGCTGTGCTTTGAGCAGCAGGATTTAGCTTCGAGCTACAGGCTGAGTAACATGCCCAGTGAGCAGCTTTCATCTGACATTAGTATCTTCTTTAACTGGAGAGCTTCATTAGCTGTCTGCTCATTGCAAAATATTGGCAGAGGTTGCTGAAGTTTTCTTTTGAAATGGCCCTGCTGAAGCTGCGCAGGTTGTCTTTCTAGTTCAGTAATTTTTGTTGCTTGCAGGCTTGGCTGAGCAAAAACTTTGTACCAACACTATCGTTAGGGACTTCCAAACCTTTGCACCACTCCTGACAAATCCTTCCACCTTCTCATGTTTTATAGGCTTTTTTCTTTCTTCGAGGTTTCTGGGTTCACTTAATTAATCATCTTTGTTCCAGTTCATTCTGCTTGATAATTAAGTCCATTTATTTTAACCAGCTTTCTTTGAACACGGGGAATTCATGTGCATGAAGGACACCTCTCAGCAGTGAGGAAAAGAAGCTGCTGAGTGCTTTGCCTACATCGCCATCAGTGAAAAATGTCAGGTTTGATCATCTTGCAGGTACCCTTCAGGAGCCATCAACTAAGGGGAAACTGTTGAAACAGTGAGCAGAATTCTCCTCAAACCTTCATTTAGACTCAAGTCTTCTGTTTATTATTCACATTATACCTTCACTGGCTTAAAAAAATATAACTGCCTTTCCCAGAACAACCTGAATTTTCCCATCCCTCTGTGTTCTCAGCCTTTTCTTCTTCAAGAGATCCTCAGTCTTTGCCACCTTATGTCTGCAGAGCTGATTTCCCTTCCCAGGGCTCAGTGATCACAAACCCATCTGCCTTCCTCAGGCTACTTCTGGAAATGAAATTTTCACAACAAACTGCTCACAACAAACAAACCTCAGTATCTAAAAGGATATTACTGTTAACTCTCTCCTCTTGCTCTGTTACCACTATCAGAGCCCAACAACAATTTTATGGGGGTGCTTCTTTAATGCAACTCCTTTCCACCTTTTGCTGGCTGGAGAGAGCTTTAAAATAAGTATGAGCTATACCTAATCTTCCCCTAAGGTCTCCAGCCCTACTGCGGCACTCCTCATTTGGATGCGTCCTGCGTCCATCACTTAATTTCCTAACCAGATGAAGCACAATGGTTTCTGGCCCGCCTGGCTCTGGAGCTCTCATTACAATAGCAGCCTGGGTATTAAAAAAAGACAAATACCTCTGAGATCCTTGTCAGTCTAATACATTCTTACTAGAACTAATAAAACACACGTAGTTTAATAGATGAGGACTTACTCATTCTCTGAAAAATATCTTGGTGGGAGTGATGATAAAACTATTAACATTCTCCCATTTGTGTGCTTAGAATTATTTGTGTAGCTATGAATCACCTCTGCTGCTAGACAGGGGACGGGAAAACCAGTAAGGCTTCTGCAGGCAAAGACTTCAGCTGAATTTGTAGGCGGTTCTCTGTGTTTTACAGTTTTCTGGGAAGCATTCGTATTGCTGTCATTTTTACCCATGCTGAGTGCAAGGAAAACCTGAGCGACAAGAAGCATCACATCAGGTCTGCGAAAGTGGACTTTAATCCATGCCTCCCACAGACGACAAAAAAAAAAAGTTATGAAGAAGACCTCTGATTTATTACAAGCAATTCTGTCCTTGGGAAAGTGGAGAATTAATAATATTCAAATAAATTATGCAGATTTAAACAAGTGGTGATATAAATCAATAGAGAGTGCTGCACGCAGAAGATTCTCTGCCTGTTCTGCCTGCAGCAGTAAAGAGGCAGAGACCTGAAGGCAGAAAGCAGGTCACAGAGCTCCAGGCCACAGCTAAATCCCGTGGAGTTTGTGACTTAAACCCTACAGGAATGCCACCAACAGCTGAGATGTATAGAGCAAGTCTGTGCATCCCTCGTCCCTTGCCATGGGAAGCCTGGTAGACTAGACTGCAGAGGCTGAAGATGTGAAACCAGCCTGTGACGGGGAAAAGAAGCAGGCTAGGAAGTAACTCAGGTATTTTCTTCTGCAAATCATTAAAAAAAAAAAAAAAAAGTTTCGTATTTCCTTCTTGACATTTTCTCTCTTTTCTCCCCGCTTCCTACATCTTTCCTGTTCTAACATTGTTCTTCATTAAATAAATATAAAATCCTGCTCTTCATAAAAAACTTAATGCCTCTTCATACAACCTGTAACACTGTTTTTAACCTTGAAGATGAAGAGTTCATATTCTGTGCTTCGTAGTGCCTTATAACGACAAGCCAGCTTTATGAATCTGCGAGCCGTAAAACTGAAATAAAACCCCCTTGCAATCAGAAAATTACACCCAGTGAAAAGATCATTGTTTAGCAAGCATTGAGTAAATTACTCATCACAGTTTGTGGATTTTCTGTAAAACAGGTTGTCTACCAGGATCCCCATGCACATAAAGCAGCACAGCGCGGTGCCGGGCTAACGACCCAGCAGGGATGTGGTTTTGCTGGGTGTTAATTAGGGAGCTGCAGGCGCTGTGGGGACACACCACGCTGGATGTTGTGTTACAGCGATGACATGCACAGGGGAACAAGAGCTTTGCTCTGATCCAGCTGTGCACAGAGGCTTTGGTGTTGCGAGGAGCTGAGGGGAAGCCGTTCTGTCCTCCCAGCTCCTAGAGCATCTCCTGGATGGTCCATCACCCATCCAGCCCTGATCCTTCAGACCTCAGGAGCACGGCCTTCTGGCAATTGCCTGTAGGACAGGTTCCCTATGTTGGGCATGTGCTCACTGGAGCACGTGAGAAGGTGGAAGGGACAGAGGAGAGGACATCTGCAGCCCCTTTGCTATTCCCAGTAAATTCTGGGGTCCGTCATTGCCATTCTCACTCCAGTGGAGCTCCTCCACACTAGCAAGGCTGGGAAAATCCCAAAGGGCATCATTCAGTGGAGACTGGGAGGAAAACAAAAAGGTTCAACTCCACGATCCCATTTGTGATGAAAGAAGGTGAGACTGTCTCAGGCCTTCTTGCACATTCCTGAGGAGCAGAAAGCCCAAGTCTGTCATACTGCTTTAAATTTAAAGCCAAATTGTCTGATGTTTGCATTTGGAAATGCAGAGTACTTTATTTCAATAGGGAAGCTAAGTTTACATTTGGGTATTTGAATGATAAAAGTATTTTAGTATACAATATGCTTAAATTTTGATTTACGAAGCTCCTGCTTCGCCATCTCATCACTTCTGTTACCATTTCCATAATTTAAGCTTTTATCTCACATTCCTCTGGGAAATGTTTTTTTTAAAAAACAGGGAAAACTCTTTAAAAAGCATTCTGCCTCCACTTCTTTGACTCTTACCTGTAACTGATATAAATATTGGTATAATTAGACATTAAAAAGTCAACACATTAAGCTTTTAATTAAGTATGATTTGCCTATTGAGTTAATGTCCTTGTAAATTATTCTGCAGGAGATGTGATTGCCTTTTTCAGTCATAATTGCACTGTTTATCCTATAGAGGCTTTCCATTGAGTTCTGTAAAGCCAAAGGTACTCGTTAATTGTAACAACAATCAACGCACAAAGCAATCATTTGCATTGTCCTTTCTTGCTCACAACTTCCAGATAGGTGGGCAATTTACAAAATCCCCCCAAACTGTCCATTTGCATTTCAGACACTTCTTTCTCCTTCTATAATCTAACTATAAACATCCTAAAATTTGGTATGTAAACTTATGTATCATATGCCATAACAAATACCTTTTGTATCTCACATTTTTAGGTCCAGTACCTAGGTTCCAATGTTTTCATAACTCAGGGCAGAGGTTAGATAAGTTATATTACAGCTGCCTGTAGCTATTGAGAAGAAGCACTACCGAATTTTAAGGTATTTCCCAGGGCCACGGGAAGTAAGCAGGTTTCATTATACCCTTCTAGAAGACAGTACTCTCTGTGGGCACACATGCATCATCTATCCATGAAGACTACTCATTAACAGGGCACATATTACTGTTACCTGATATGGCACAGGGTTTTGCAATGAGTGATTAAATAGCTTGATAATCAAGTGCAAATTGGGAAGGGGTGGGGATGTTGGAATCATTAAAAGATCAGGCAACTTCCATTTGTAGTCTGTTACTTAGAGATAGGTGTCCCAATGGTCTCCTGTGGCTGACTTTGACATGCTCATGGGGGTAGGTGAAGGAGCAGGGCAAAGAGACAGAACTGACATAGGGACACTGTCCCTCAGGATTCCACACTTGTTCTCCGTCTCCACATGCTGGGCTGAAGAAGTTGCGTAGCTCACATCAGAGGGGGCTTCTTTGCCAAGCTGCCGAGAGATATTATACCTCCTTCAACTCTTCAGAGGTGGATTTGGCTCACTCCTGAAGGCCAGCAGCTCTCAGGTATGTGTTCCATGAGGGTCTGGGACCTGATTGCAGGGTTTCTGGTGCTGCTTGGTGAGAGGCTCTGTTCGAACCTTGTTGCATTTTCCATATGGGAGCTCATGTACTCTTGGGTTGTGTGCGCTACTCAAGAGGGAATTAATTTGTTGGTGTTAATCCAGCTGTTTGAATGTCTTTGCGTCTTTGAAAGCCTTCTGGGGGAAGAAGCTTCCACCTGCACTTGCCTTGCTGAATCAGGTGGTGCAGGAAAATTCAAGTGATAGCTTTGCCATAAATTAGGCTCCATGTCAAAGGGAGGGCATAATAGTAGCTCCCTAGCACCAATCTGGGGGAGTGGAAGTGCTACAGTAATATCTGTTATCCTTGAGGTTCTCTCTGCATTCTCTGCTATTCTTTTTGTTTCTCTTTTGTTGTCTTAAGAACATACAGATGATGGGAAACTTAAAGAGAATTTCGGTGAGGAGCTTTCTAATTTTGTCTTTTCCCCTCCCCATTTCCAAGACTGAGCAGGTCTGCTGAACCCTTTGCTTCTTCCAGCTGATTCCTTTTCCCTTTCCAGTGCTCTCTTAGCAGGAAAATCCTTCTCCCTGCATCCTCCTCTTCACATTATCCTCTCTTTTCTTGCAATGTTCAGAAACCAGTTGTGGGCAGAGGGACTCACTGTGCTGAGGTTCATGGGCAGTTTCTGTGGTCTGAATTATTTCTGAGACTAATTAGCTTACCAGCTCTTCTTGACAAGATTTGTTAAGTGACTGTTTAAAGAAAGCAAGCAGTAAAAACTCTGAATATTTAGAGAGATGCCAAACTGGGATTCCAGCCCAGGTAACTCAGCTCCTGCAGTTTGACAACCACCCCCCCTGTAAATCAGCTCTTTCTCTGGCATCTGCCTCGTCTCAAACTGCTGCAGAAGCCGTGCAAATGTTATTTTCCTTTCTGCTGTCAGCTCTTTTCTCCACATCATTTACTACTTCAAATAACGCTTTGAAAAAGGAACTCTGATGTCTGCTTTCAGTTAATAAATGACAATCCCTGGGTAACCTGTTCAAGCACATTGACAGGAAAGCTGTAATTTCAGGATGGCATCTTTCCCTCTACAGTCATGAGATTTATTGCAGATGAATGGAACAACTGAGAAGTAATTTCTTAGTCACAAGTTTCAACAGATATGCAAGGAAATGCATTGATAGTCCATTGAGGAGCTACATTAGAAATAATTCATTGAAGTGCTCTCATAGCTGTGTGTCTACCCTTCTCACAGCATGAAAAGATACCTTCACAAGTACATTTTTCCAGGATATCTGAAAGGATTATTTTGGTTTTGCTTTGTAAAATCTAATTGTATAACTTATTTTTAAAGTTAATCTACTGTATTCTGAAACAGGGAAGTTTTTTTAGGCTATGTGTATCTACATGCCATTAGGTATGACTATAGACAACCCTGTGGAAAGATGAAAAAGCAATTCCTGCTGTATTTCTGCAGCAGGGCATTCAGCAGAAACTTGAAAACTGGAAATAAAGCCCAAATATGAAATGAGGGAAGAAAAAGCAGAAAGCTGTCATGAGCATGGGAGTGCACATAAGGGTTGTTGTGCAGCAAATCCAACCAGCAACAAGTGCAGTGGCAGATTTCAATTTGACCTTGAATATTTCCTTAATTTTTCAGCTGGACCTAAGTCTTTTCAAACACTGGAAAGAACCCTTTGACAAAGAAACGGTGCCCAAAGTGTACGTAGCTTTTTGGCTCTTTGGAGAGAGAGATTGTCTCTTAAGAGGTCATGATCTGCCAGGTGATTTTACTGAAGGGCTGATTGTCATAGAGATAAAACTCCATGGCACACAGGACACAATGGAAGTGCTGGCAGCCCATGAACATGGTGCTGTTTATGCCAGAGTTACAATAAACACTCTGAAAAGCACTTCCAGTTATTTTAAATTACTTTATTCTCTGCATCCCTGAACTCTGATCACTTACAAATTGAAGTGCTCTTAAAAACTTTAAGTACTCCATTAATTTTAAATTGCTCTAAACCGAAACCCAAAGCACTCTTGAAAATCTGAAGCGCTAAGATTACTTTGAATAACTCAAAAAATGTGGGTTCAAAATCCGTTTTATGTGTTTATTTTTTCATATTTACATTTTCCCTTGCAGTGCAACAAATGGAGCAGAGACATAACAAACTCAGCACACTAGGAAAAAAAAAAACAAAACTAAAACCCCTCAAAAATACACAAGGACTGCCAAAAAAATGTGTGTGCCTTCACATGCTCCCATCTGCCTCAAGTCTTAGATGCAGACAGACTTCTTCTGCTGGAGACAAAGGACACAGCGTGTGGTACTGATAGTTTCTGATTGCTGGCTAAGAGCCATGACAGGCAGGTTTTGGATTCAGTGAGCGAGTGTTGCCCCATTTAATTGCAAGGTTGCTATGGACAAGACACTTAAATGTAAATGAGCTTCAAAGACAGGTTCCTGGCATAAGCTGGGAGCCTCTTCCTGCAAGTGGGAGACTATGAGAAGAAACTCAGCAGCTTGAGTGCAGCTGAATGAGAAGATGAGATGGTTGAAGCTCCATCCTACCTGGCTTCATACCCACAGCTGGACTGCATAAAAACCAGAGCAGAGGATTTGCTTTTTAAATGCAGATTTTCTGAGGTCACAAAACAAAGACGAAGACTCACCCCAGAACACCAAACTAGGCTTTCACACCCCAGTGAACCCAGTGACACCTCCAACCCTCCTGGGTACTAGATGTTCGGGCAGAGTTTCTCCTACAAAGTGTATTCCCTGTCTTCATGGCTGGGACACTTGGGCATGTGGAAGAGAAGAGCAGATGCATCTCTAGCCCAGCTCAGGGTTGTGGTGGCTTTTGTTTGCCTCTTTGAGGAAGGAGGAGTGGGAAATGCTCTCCTTTGACAATTGTAGTTGCATGCGATAATAAAATCAGCTTGCATTATCTGAACCACTGGAAAAGTCAAGATCAAAGGTTGATGTGATGCCTTGCACTCCTGTGTTTCCAGCTCACACTGTGTTTGCCGATTTGCTTGGCAGCAGAAGGTGGTGGCACTGCCCTCCCATGGGGACATGGCATTGCAGGAGGGCACTGGGTTGTGTTCTCCTCTCGGTCCTGGGAAATGAGACTCCTCACCTCACTTGGCTTCCAGATCATGCAAGCCAAAGCGAATCTCGTTCACATACAAATGCTCAGCGACAGAAAGCTTTCCACAAGAAAGAAGAGCGGCATTGAAAGCAGGAGTTAGTTTTGAGATGAGTACCCAAGAGATTGGCCAGTACACCAGGCTGACTGGGAACTATTCATATATCTTATTATTTATGTATCAGATCACCCCCCTGCGAGATCTGGGGCTGTTTGAGAGACTGCTGTGTGCATTGGGTCCCTGGGCTGGTCCAGTGGAGCAGAGCTGGGTGCTTTCCCCTATCCCTGGGAGATGCCGTGTGCTCCTCCCACAAACTCCTGCTTCCTTAGTGCAGTGAGGGTGATGTTTAGGAGCATCCTGCAGACAAGCTGCTTTCAGCTAATAATCGAATCAAAAGGAAATACCCTTTTGGCAAGGTGTGGGAGGAGCAGTGCGGTGCTGTGCTTCACTGGGGACAAGTCACACTGTGATCTTCAGTTGCTGGAGGAGAGTTAGGGATGACTAATATGTAATAAAGCAGCACAACAGGTTTGGCCTCCTGGTAAAGCCTTTGATTTCAGTGGCAGCTGCTGACAGACAAAACTAAGAAATAAAAGCCATCTGAATAGTATCATGAATAGAAATTTTAAATAGACTTTCCCTTGCAAAGAGGATGACAATAGCTATGCAGGAAAGCTTTTGGGGATCTCCGTTAAGTCATTTGTTTTGTGTTTGTTTTCCCAGAATTTTTTAAAGTAATATTTATCACAAAATAAATAATTCAGCATCTTTAAAAAGTACAAATAAATTATTTGATCATTACTTCCAAGAAACAGTATCAAATATTTAGGTTTTCCTCTTCTATAAAGTAACTGTTTCTGTCACAGGATTGTGGCCTCCTGTGTGGCTGAGCAATGCAATGCTTTCATCTTTAGTCGAAACAACCATCAAACACTTTTGCAACCCTCCCTGTCGTTGTGAAATCTGCTGTTTAAAAGCTCCCTCTACTTTTAGGCTCTGATCTCTCTGCAATGTTCAGCCTGGGAGGCGGGGAAATCTAAGAAATTGGCAAAGCAATTTTTCATCCCTTCAGGGAGATTTTCACTTTGGGACCTCAGCATCCTCAGTTGTCTTTGGTTCAGCCCTAATTCCACAAATACATCAAGGTCTGACTTAGAGCCCATGTGCCCTGCGGTGTCCCCATGACTGCATCTGGGGAAGGATGTGCTGTCAGAGGACTTGTCCCCAGGACACCCTGCATGGGATGTCATGTAGCTAGCGGTTTGTTTGAAGGGACCGGTGTCTGTCCCAGCTTGCACAGGGATCACAGCGCATCCCCAGTGGGTAAAAGAAAAGGCAGCCGGGTTGGTGCAACAATTTTCATCGCTACTCCCTCCTTATTAGTGCCACGTATTCAGTCAGTCCACAAGTGCTTAATAATGGCTCTAATTGCCTTTCTTCTCCTACAACTTCCTACTGGCAGATATGTCTGCACAGACGCACATTTGATGGAATCCACACGTATGCTCCAACACTGTGAGTGTGTGACCTCTGCATGGGCCTGTCCTCTCACTGCCTGGCTCTGTGCTGGCACCCTGCATGCCATGAGGAGGGGACACAAGCACCCCATTCGCTTTCAGAACTTTCTGTTGTTGCCAGGGACCGATTAGGTTTATTTGCCAGTGGTGGTGCAGGTTGATTTACTCTTTCTTTCAATTTTAATTAACAGGCCCTCACCCCGAAACATTATTTGCTGCTATGAAGGCTGTGTGTATGCGTTACAAATGTAATAAATCCCTGCGCTTGAGAATCTTGGTTCCCAAACGAAGCAACCAAGTGAACGTGGGTTGGTTCTGTGCAGCTGAGCTTGCAGTGCCAGGGCACTTGGACACCCCCAGCGAGGGCAGGTGGTTAGTGATCCAAAGGCTGTGCAAAATTAGCTGCTTGGATGCAAATATATCCTGAAGCACTTTGGCCATCATCAGCTACTAGAAAGAAAAATAACCCAAAATCCATCATTACTGTATGAAAGCCAAATGACTGAAAAATCATTACATGTGCCAGCTATTAAGTGATGCAGGATGAGGCGATTCAGCAATTGATCATGGAAGAAGTGAAACCGCTTTATGAAACAGAGGGGAAGGGAGAAGAAAGCAGAATCTGCCTACACCAAACTGAGCCTCCCCGCAAGACATGAGACGCTGGCTTTGTTGCACTGAAGGAACTGTTAAAAAAGAAAACCATTGAACTTGGTGTTGAAAAAAATAGAGACCTCAGTTCAATAGGTAGAATCCTGATAGTAGTGGCTGCAGTCTCCAGCTGTGCTCTAATAAAAGATCCTGTTTTTCACTGCAAAGCCTGATGAAAACATTTCCACTGAGAGCAAACCTACCTCAGCGTTTACAAGCCTGCTGCTGCGGCCAGCGGCTCTCCCACTGCACAGTGTTTCAGAAATAATTGTCTCATCGCTCTCTCTGTATTAACCCTCTAGCCATTTTATACCTAATTACCCATCCTCAGACCCAAATCTGTCTCAAAAGCCGATCTCCTGGGCACAGCTCCACCATGTCCCTGTTCTTGCCCAGCACAAGTGCACAATCTCTTTCAGTACATGACCTTACCTGTAGCTAAAAGAAAATGTGTGGGGTTTCAGCCCATCCAGCTGAGCCCCTGCATCAAGGACCTCCCCTCTCCACTGCTCATGGGTTAGCAACCAGCCAGATCTGATGAGATTTCATGTGTTTTTATCCAGGTAACTAGTAAAACATCTCCTGCCTCAAGGCCAAGGAGTGATTTCTGCGGAGATCCCACTTGAAACATACTCACATTGGCTGGTCTTTGACAAATAATCCTTTTGGCTTGTATTTAATTCATTTTGTGCGCTATGCTGATTCTGTACTAAACTGCTTTCTTGAATGTTACATTGTGGAATACCAAGTCAAATATTTTACAGAAGCTTAAATCAACACTACTTCCTTTATTAAGCAAAATTATAATAACATTATTTAAAAAATCCAGTTAGTTTTAGAATATCTATTCCTCATCAGCCCCTGTTGATAGGCGTTAATGATATTATCCCTTCCTATTTTTTAATTTCTGCAGTTGTTTCTCATTGTCTGGGATCCATTATCTCCCCAGGATCAAAGTGCAACAAGGCCCATCAGTATCCAAATCATTCAACTTTCTTCTAAATAGCAGCTTTTCTTCTCCTGCTGTAATTCTGCCTCTACTCCATGATCTCTACAAAAACAGCATTAGCAGCTCAGAAAAGTTCTCTTCAAACTACTTCTACGCAAATTATTGAGACTGCTGATTTGAAGATGCTTAGCTGTTGTAACTATTGCTTGCTACCCCTTGAACTTCTGCTGTTATGCAAATTATTGTACCATCATCATCTGACGGGAACGCATCATTTGTGGTTGTTTTTCTCCCCAGCTTCAGAACAGGAATATTTGTTCATTAAAAATATTTGCCTTTCTGCATAATTATTTCCATTTCTATAATTTCAATTTGGTAGTAGTCCAAAGACATTGTTTGGCTTCTCTTCATCCCTAATATATTTTAAAGACTTTCTTATTGCTCTTTTCTCTGTAGCTGCAGCCTGTCTCTTGTATTATTTTCCTTCCTTTATCCAATTTATCCAGTTTCTAATTTCCAAATTGCTCTAATTGCAACTTTCCTTTTTTTCCTGTTTGTTTTCTATCTAGATGCAAACATCGCTCCTTTCATTGTTTCTCTGAGACACGTCCAGTTTATGTAACCACCTCAGGGATCCTTTGCCAGTGGAGGGACTGGGGCTTTCAACAGCTTTGGATGCAGTAGCCTACAAACGCATTTCTTTATTTTCTGTGTTCTGTTTCGTGGTTTGCCCTGGTGCATAATTGTTTTGCATTATGAAACCAGCGTTTTCAAAGTGTGGATGTGTGACTAGCTGAGATTTTTTTCCAGCTTTACATGCATTAGGATCAACACTTGATCTTGTGCTCCTGCAGGAATGGCTACATCTCCATCCTGGAGTGAATTCCTCTCTGCTTGGGAGAAAATACTGTCTCGTTGAATGCCATTTGATTTTGCATTAGTTAACTGAAATAAAGTCTAGAGCTTCAGTGGGTGCTGACAGGTGTACAGAGATACCTGCTTTTGGCCAGCCCTCCCTAGACACTCTCTCATGTTTTCATCCCCAGTTTCCATGAGAGAAGCAGCACGAGCTGCACACATTTGCTGGGCTGGGAGAATTGGTGCATTCACAAGAGCAGAAGATTATTGCTGAAAAAAGGATGACCCAAACATGCAAACAGTTTCTCACCACTTGGATCATTGGGCCAGGGCTTTCTGACTTTGGCTTTTCTGCATGGGGTTAATTGACAAGTGTTTTCTGCCGGACAGGCAGCACATTTTGTAAATTTTTTTCTGTTTCTGCCTTTAGGTAACAGACCTAGATTATCGGAGTCTGGC
>VWYH01004902.1:473354-489787 GCA_013399365.1 Pampusana beccarii | reverse complement strand
AAAAAAAGAAAAAAAAATATGTAATAAAATTATTTAAAAGAAAAAAAAAAAAAAAAAAAAAAAAAGGCATTATATTAAAGCAAAGCCTTGCTAGTATCTTCCTCTTCTGGTATGCTAGTGCATGCATTTTCCAACCATTGAGCTTCTCAGGATCGCTGCTCTTCTCTATTTACACCACAACCTTTGACACAGCCAACTATAGCTTGCCCTGCAGCCAGCAGCGTTGAGTGTGCTCTCTGCAGTGACCACCTGCCAGGTGGAGGGATGCTCAGGATACCCTGAGAACAGGGAAGAAACCACATTTCTAAAGCACACGGCACTGTGTGCATCTGCAGCATCAAGGTCCTTCCTGATAGGCTCTTGCAGGAAAAGATTTGTTGGACATTTGGCAGTGTCAAGACAGTATCGGGATCTGAAATGTGCTTTTCTACAGAGAAGTAACTGAACAACATCTCCAGGAGCCCACTCACAGTGATGACCTCTACATACACAGCAAAATTGATTAAATGTACACTTCCCTGCAGCTTCAGCAAGCGTAGGTCAATCACATTAATATCAGATACTCTGTTTTATTGGAGATTTCTTGCAGAAATAAATGTCAGCGTGGCTGCAGTCCAGAAACGTAAAGAGTCACTGGAGAAGTCAAACATAAATGGATAATATCTTGCAGTTTGACAATGTTTTTTCTGTTGGTATTTCTGCTTAGGCATCTCAAGCTATGGATGCGATATAGGATGTGTTCTATGATTGGAAGAAATGTTTTGTCAGATAAAGTGTCTTAGCAAAACACAGAGGCAAGTGAAGTGCAGTAGATTTGGGATGCAATACATCTCCCCTGACACTGGAGACATTATTATAAACATCTCTGTCTCCATTAGTGGCATGAGCTCCTTTCATAGCTAAGGAGACAAATCAACACTTCTAAGGTAGGAGCTATCAGACCCATTTAAGACACCTATCATAAAAGGAGATGGACCATAGCCTGAAAGTGCCTGTTGTGCTGCAGTCTCTGCAAAAGGCGGCCTTTGTGTGTAAGGAGCCAGTTGTTTTGGTGACAGATGGCTAGAGGGTGCTTGCCCCGGAGCTAATGGGATGACCATGGCCTGTCAGCCCTTCCACTCTTTCTCCTTTTGCAGACTCCTGCTTCCTCGATCACTTCCCTGCCCTGAAACTTTCCCTGTGCAGGAGATTTCAAAGTTTGCAGTGCACTATATTAAGGACACACCACACAGTCAAATGCATAACTTCAAAAATCATGGTGTTACAGAATAAAGTGGAAATTACAGGGAAAGAAAAGACAATTGCTTCAGTGGTCCTGTCCCCTCCCGCCCCAGCATCTTACAGGCAGTGTGACACCAGGTCTGTGCAAACTGTCACAAAACTCAAGTTGAAACCAGCGAAATGATTCCATTAGCACACGGGTGTTTGTATGACTGGCAACTGCTCGCTGAATTTCGTGTTTTGTTTACTCATATTCATCCTTGTCAGATTAAATTAGTTTTCAAAACGCTTTAAGAATGTTGAACAAATTCAGTATATCATTAAGGGAAGATTCATTATCTGTGTGACATTATTAAACTTATACCCTTTCTAGCATCGTTTTTTTGTAAGCTAATTAGCCAAAGCTTTTCTTCACCAAGAACGCTAATGAAACCTCCAACAGGCTGTAATCAAGTAATTTTTTGTTAATATAGAGAAGTGCTTGGATTTATGTTTAAAGGTAAAAAATGAAGAGTGGTGTCAGACTTTTGAAGAATATATGCAGTATTTGCATTTGCAGAGGCTGGCTCATTCCTTGATTACCATGTCCCTTGGGGACGGGGTGAATGTGGCTCCATGAGGAGAACAGCTTGCCAAGGCCCCCACGGTACCTGTAAATCACAGGCAGCAGCAATTCCTTTTTTTTTCCCTGTGGGTCTTAGAAATGTTTGTGGTCTCAGCTGTTCCCATGACTCATCAGGTGCCAAGTCACCATTTCGAACGCTGTCCTGCATCCAGTCCCGAGTGGCTGAGCTGGCTGGAGAGCTATGGCCAGCTGCGTTCAGGAGGATTTATAGGCAAAAAGAGAACATTAAAAAATTGAGGCAAAAATAGAGAAATTACAAGAAAAATGGCCCAGCCCTGTTCTGCAGAAATAGGAGAAGCTCTCGGAGTAGAGTACAAGTTTTGAAAAGAAAATAAACCGAAACAGACTGTAAAGATCAGCAGAGTTGGGAATGTATTGCAGTTCCCTGTGAGGGAAATGGTGGCTCCATCTTTGCCACAGCCCCTGGGAGGGTGCCAGCACTGGAATGCTCACCCTGTTTCTCCACATAGGCTGCACATCCATGTGGGAATGGCAGGACGTGAGGTTCCAGCTAAAGAGTCTTGGACAGGTTATACAGAAGTATGTTTTTTATGAGTGTAAGGAGTGACAGCCCAGGCCAGTGGGAATGATATCTCGGGTCGGAAAACTGCCCCCATATGTATGACGTGTGAATGTTGGGCCTGGGTGTGTGAATGAGTGGGTCGAATGCCGCCCACAAGATATGCATGGAACGTGACTGAAAGCAGTCACAACATGATTGTGGTGCGTTTGTAATACCATTTTCTGAAAAAACATCCTGTCTAACCTCTTGGTCCAGGTTCATCTCTGTAAACCTATAAATTGAGAACTGTTAATCAAAGTCAGCTCTGCCTAGCCCTGCTCTGGCTGCTAACAAGAACTCTGTGCATCTCTGTCTGCATCTGTATGTGTTGTTCTCATCGCTGCACATCCCAGCGGGCACGGATCCCCTTTGCATCACCCTGAAAGGGGGGTGCATGCACATGAGAAACAGTAAATCTCAATAAATGCTGGGGATTGTGAAGTTTTGGAGTCTTCCCTTGAAAAACGCCCTCCCACGTGGCAGTGATGCTGGAAAGGGCTCCCTGGGAAGCTTGGTGCTCCCTGCCCTCACTGCCTGCTGAGATAAGAGCAGCAGCTCCTTGTCTGTGAATTACCAGGAGAAATTATACAGCAAGAGGCAGTCTGCCTACGGATGCTGGGACGTGCTCTCAGAGGGCTTGATAAACTACAGCAGTATTTACCTACTCACCCATTTCCTATTTCAGAGGGAAAAAGGGCACCCAACATTAGGGAAAGCGGCCTTGTGAGAGCTTTCTCTCAGTCATCTACAACTGTAAGATTCCTAGGAGATGAGGGACAATAGGAAGGCTAGAAATAAACATGACGCTTTTATTGGTTTATATATTTTTAGAGAGAGAAACATTCTATCTCAAATGTGAGAAATACTATATAAAAGAAAGGTGTATTTGCAGTGCAAATAAAACAGTGCAAGGAAGCCAGGCAAGCATTCAATGAACAATCCTGAGCTTAGCAGGTTTGGTACCTCGGTATAATTTTTTGCCTCTTAAGAGCTGGTTTGACCAGAGCTCACACAAGTCTATGCAGAGCAAGTATATGATGCTGCCTAGCAGCAACTGGCACAATGAAATGGGAGCCAAAGCCAGACAAAAAGCTGAAAAGACGGCACAAAAGTTTGATAGAGACAATATTTAATAAGCTTTGTAGATACACCAGCTTCCCCTGCACTGCAGGGCTTTGCATTGGGACTAGGGATCCTGAATCAAGGCACTGCTGAAGTGTACATATGTTTAATCAGGAATTACTGAGTGGGATTCAGGTTTGGAGGCTGCAGTCAGCCTTGAAAATCCAATCAGTTGTGGCCAGAAAAACATCTGACTGTATCCTCCAATTTCAGCTTGGTTGGTGTTATCGCAGGTCAGGGGAGGTTGCGCATCTTCCTCCCCCTCTGCTGGGGGGCGTCCCTGCCCACCTGCCCCTGCTTTCTGATCATACAGGAGCGTGTACAAGCGTGATACATCCCGCATAGCGGTGGAGCAGCTCTCTGGGGCTCATCCGTGCTGTCTGCGGTGATGGACACGTTCGTGCACTCGCAGGACGGTGCAGAGCAGCAGTGGGATCCTGCCAGGAACAGGCACAGCACAAAGCCTGCTCAAGGATCGCTTCCCCAGGGGGCACAAGCGCTGGCCCCTGCTGTGGCTGGGGACCCTGCAGACAGGTTTTTGCAGTCATAGTTATTCCCAGTGAAGAGCTCCTTACTTCTATCTGTGCTTCGAGCTGGAGGATTTAGCTGATATTAGCCTTTTTCCAGCTGTTTGATATCCAGTGAGTAACACTGTTTTGTTTCCCCCCTCTGCCACTGCTGGCCTCCTAGGGGGGAATATTTTGGCTATTTTCCCATCTGAAGATGTGTTCGGAAATTTGGATGAGTCCAGGGAGGAAATCGTCTCTTTCGTTCCCAATGCAAACACTACTAGAGTCATTTTGCTTCATAGCTATTTCCATCTCCACATACCTGTGGTGAAACGCTGCCCTGCCCTCAGCAGTGGTGCTAACCCTCCTGTGGCTGGTCCTCTTTAGCATGAGCTGTGGCTTGTGGTTTTCACATGATGTTTTTTGCCAGCCCTGCTTGCACAAATACCTACAGAGACCAGCTGGCCCTCATCGTGTTGGCTGGGCATCGAGCAGGGGCTGCTGTGCATACAGCAGACGTGGCATGGGCAGCACAGAGCATGTACAGCACGGTACACCTTCAACACGGTGTGGGCACAACACAGGGCATGTGCAGCACAGGGTACATATAGCTCAGTGGATATAAAACACTGTGCATGTACAGCACAGTGCAGACGGCGCAACGCACATACAGCATACTATGCAAACAGCATGGTGCACATAAAGCACAGTGCACAGGCAGCGCTGATCACACACAGCGTGGTGCATGTACGGCACAACGCCCAAGATCACAATCCTCCATCTGGTCTCTCTAGAGCCTGCTGTGAGGACACCTGAGGGGCTCTGAAGGAGCTGAGCCCCTGGGTGGTTTCAGTCCTGGTGGCTCTGACAGAGCCAGGCTGCCCTGTGCAGGTGGGTGTCTCTCCATCTCACTCCCAGCCCTTCTGAAGACCACATCACATTCTTCATCCTTACCCCCCATTCTCATCATAAGGACATGGGGCTGGCTGGAGCTGGTTTTTTCTACCCACACAGCCTGAAGAGCTGCTGGGGAGGCACACAGCCTTGGTCCCTCTGCTCTACGTGCAGCAAAACAGTCGCAGTAAATCAGCTTGCCAGAGATTATGCCAGTGAGGCCAATAAAGCAACGAGTGTTCAAACAGTGTTTCAGCCCTGCTCTTCAAAACCTGCTGTTTAGATGAAATAAGCTCTGTCTTGATCAGCACAATCCCGTTGGAGAAATGAAGCCTGGCTCTGCAAAACTGCTGAAGTTTAGGACTTGTCCTAAAGATGTGTGATTGATTGAGGGCAAAGAGAGTCCAGGTGGAGAACTTTCCACCAAGCTCAATGGGGAGCTGGTGGGTGCCCTGGAAACCCAGCGTGCATGTGGCTGCGAACTGGGATGCCCTTTGTACCCAGAACATGTGCAGCCCTCCAGGCAATGCCAGATGGGGAGAGATGCATTAGCCCTGGGAGACCAGAGCTGCTGTCCCTGTTCGGTACCAGGGCTTTGCTGGTATCACAGACCAGCTGCTGCAAACCATCTCCTGAAATACGGTTTTTCTGTAGGACAAGCCATGCTCTGGCTGAGGATAGTTGTAGAAGCAACTAAGCAAATCTGCACTCTGAAAAATTATGTCCTATGATGCTGACTACCTGTTGCAGCTTGATTTGCTGTTAAACAAGATCTTTTCTCTTTCTGTGTAATATCTCTGCAAATGGTGTTCAGTTCAGAGCACTGCCCAAGACCAAATCAGTAAGATGCTCCTGTGGATAACAGAAACCATGATACAGAAGTATTTTTGTTAAGTGATCTGACCTTTCTTATAATTTATTTAAAATTGGTAGTGTCCTAGGATCATTACAAAGAACATAGTCTTTTAAAGTAGTAGGCTGAGGCAGTTCTGTAGCAATTTTACATTTATTATTATCCTATTAACCACCACTTACATGTAGAAATATTCATTTGTGTGTATACATATGTGTGTATATATGCAGTGCTTGTTATCACCCCAGGATCAAGTTTTGTAGTGGAGGAAAACAATTTACATCTAACCTGAAAGATACTACTTGCAACAAAAATACTTGGGGAGTAATAGGGAATGCGAACGCTGCACACCTACTTGGAAGAGATCCAAACGGATGCTTTTAAAACCTACATCAAACCTTCCTGTTCTTGTGCTGCTGCTGTGTGTTATCATGTACAGAGAGGTCAAATTACTTAGAGGCTGAAATCTGTGCAACTCAGCACCTTTCCCATCAGTAAATTAGAAAATCAAAGTACCATCAAACTATTAGAAACGATTTCCATGGTGTAGAGAGGCATATTTCACTGCATTAATATGCTTTTAAGGGACAAATTCACCCAGCAGTCGTTTTACCGGCTTGTAAAACGTGCAGTGTGAGCAGAGCCAACACACACGGCAGTGCAGACGCAGACCTGTCGCTGCTCAGGAAAATCCCGTTCTCTGTGCAAACTTCAGCAGCTTCATCAGTCTGTAATTTTACCAGGGCTGTATTTGGGCCGTATTTCTCCGTGAGCCTGGATCAGCTGTGTCTCCTTTGGGTGAGTACATCCTCAACTCAGGGTGGGTTCTTGCAAAGGGATATTTTATAAGACCGAGCTTTCTTGTTTGCCTTGCCCAGAAGGGCAGAGCCCGTGGCAGGAAGGGTGGGGTGGCAGCAGGGCTGTGTCCCCATAGATCATTCAAAGGGAAGGGCACAAAGCTGACTTTCTTTTTATTTGTTTTGTCCAGCTGAAGTCTTCCTTTTTTCTTCAAACTTGGCAAGGGTTTGGTTAAAAGAAGCTTTCAACCTCTTTGAATTTGTGGGAGCATGAAACTTTCCCAGGGGATCTTTCCAGGAATTTCACTGGGAGCCTGACTGTGGCATTGCCCACATGAATAACTAAAAAATGATCCTTCGGACTGGTCAAAGAGGAATTCCTTTGAGAAAACTCAAACAAATCCAGCAGTTCCTGAACAGCTTGGGAGGGAACTCAAGAGCTCTCCCTGCAATGGGTGTTGGTGTGTCAAGGTGCTCACCATCATTTCTAAAACAACCAGAAGAGAAACAGCCCTTTTCTAGGTGTGTGAGCTTTCTGTTTGAGTAAATCCCCCATCCTCTACCTCTATAAACTTTCTCTCTTGCCAGCTGCAGCCAAGCTCCTGGATGGAACACTCGATGGGCTGGATGTTATTTGCATCCTGTCTGATGACAACAGCAAAGTACTTCTGAGCAGCATTGAGTCTGCTTGCCAAGTGTGAGCCGGTCCTTTGCTGAATTAATAGCAGAGAAATTTCAAAGCGTTGCGAGCCACGGCCGCGCCACTGGCGAGGATGCTCCGCAGCACCCGAGAGGTATCGCCGGGAAGCACGCAAGCAGCCGGCTGGTATTTGTGTCAAATTGTTGATATGTAAGCAGGGAGCATGCTGTGCATTTAAATCACTTTCACACTAATTTTGGAGCAGAAATCATTAAATATTTATTCTGTGCCTAAAATACTGCTCGAGCGTCCTACTTACTGGTATTACATATTAATTCGCATAGATTTCGCAGTACTGATAATGCGTTTATTTTAAAATGGTGAGTCTGAAGCATTCATTTTGATTGCGGTGCTTAATAAAAAGTGAGATTCATGGCCCCAGAGGAATCCCATCTAGTCACTTCTGTAAACACGAGGAAGTGGCTCGTGCGAAGGGAAATTCAAGGCTTCATAATTACTGTGAAAAAAGCACTAGCTGGAAGTTTATAGTGATCTGCTGAAAACCAGTGAAATCAGCCCTTCCAAAATAAAGACACTTCAAAGCCTAGTAGAAATTTGGAGTTATTTCCTTAGCAGTGGGAGTACTGTACATTCAGAAAAGCAATCACTCAGAGCATAATTACTACAAATCAATTGCTACCTTCTCCGGGTGCTTTCCTGAAATGTGAGGACCAGTCTAAAAACTGCCACAAGAAACATAAAAATAAGTAAATAGGTGCACCTTGACTTGCAGTGACCCCAGGGATGGCAATCAGGCATTGAATGGCAGCAGCAATCCAGCCCAGGTTTTGTAGGAGCCCTGTGCGTGCTGGAATAGATCAGCTGCAATTATTTCCAGGCTCTGGGCTAGCAGAGTAGGGTGCATTTAATAAAGCTCCCGTGTTCCTCCTATCTGCAATAAGCCTCAGTCATTTTTAATTATAGATGCCTCGAAAGCTGGGAGTCAGCACTGACCAGACAGCAAAATACTGCTACAATCCTCTCAATAGTGTCTGGAAAAGGATTTCGGTGCTGAACCTGACGTGGATGTGATGCTGCCAGTCTAGCCAGAAAGTGGCTATAAACAGCTCGCTTGTGGATTTTGCTGAGCAGCCACAGACATCAAGTCTGCCCTTTTTCAGGACCTGACGGGTCAGGTTAAATTGGTGTTATTTATTTTAACACCTGGTGTAATAAACCCTCGGAAGAGGCTGCAAAGACCGGAGCCAGCGCCAGGGCCAAGCGTGTCCCTGGCTGCGAGCGGGCTCTGCCCAAGCCCAGGGGAGCAGAGCAGCAGGGTGTGCAGCACGTTTGCACGATGCTGTGGTTGGATTTCCTCACCTCCTGCCCTGTGTTATCAAATAAGGCAATTCAACCTCTCTTCCTCTGCCCCTGCCCTGATGTGCCTCTCATCGTGTATCGCCCCTTCTGTCCCTGCAGCATTTGCTCTCCCAGTGCCTTGGAGGAAGAGCAGGTGCCTGGGAGAAGCACATCAGGTGGACCATGACAAGTATCAGCCCCAAGGCACAGAAGCCACCAAAGCTGGTGTGCTGGCTGCCTCCTTCCCACTGGAGAACTGTAGGAGGCAGAGAGCTGGGGAGCAGCAGCATCACCTCCGGGGACCAGGGGTGCTTCCAACCCAGCCACCAGCACCCCACACGCAGCAGCGGCTGTGGTGCAATTAGATACAGTTCCAGGGTGGAATAAGCACTCCAACCTCAGCACACACAGCTATTTCTGGCTCTGGAGCCTGGCTGCTGTGGGAGCTCTCATTTCCATGCAGATGCTAATCAGGTCTGGAGACCAGCCACCCAGCACCTGCAATGGGGAAAGAGGTGAGGGGAAACAACGGCTCAACAGACTTATTTTGAGGGACTGACATGCTTTCCCTAAGTGTCTTCAAGCACGCTATCCAGAGATAGATTGGGAGATGACCTCATTGCAAGCCCCAGCTCCCTGGCAGCGTGGGCAGCATGGGCAGCATGGGTTACTCATCTGTCCTGGCAGGAGGGTTCTGCCAGTCCCCAGAGGGCAGCTGCCACCAAGCAGGACACAGATAACTGGTCCTACCACAGAGGAGAGACTGATCCTCGACTGACTGGAAACTGCTCTCTGAGAGGGCAGTTTGCTGAAGAAAGGAAACTTTCTTGCCCAAGCTGTAATTCGGAGAGCTCTGTTCTGTAAATACAGCACAGGGAGGAGGCTGAGTGAATGCTACAGCACTGCTAAGATAAATGCAGAGCTGCAGCAGTGGCATCCGAGCTCTTGCATGTTCCACAGCCACAGCAGCTGGGTCTCCTGCCTTTCCTCCCTTCCCCATCCCACACTCCCCCAATGCCAAGGGTTTCAGCAGCACCCCCATGCCCTGCTTTCCTCCTGTAGCAGCCCTGGTGCAGCCAGGATGCCAATGTAAATATTAGCTGAGCGTGTGTGAACGGGTGAAAAGAGCACCCTTTTAAGCCATTCTGTTTGCAAGACACAGCGATCTATATAATGCTGTTACCAAGAAACAAAGATTGTTTACTGTGCTATTTTAGGGGATAGTGAAACAAATGGACCCTAGGACACACCAGGGTTTCTATTTCCCCTCTGTAAATCAGTGTTGTTACCCAGTGGCAGTGTTTCACAGTGGCACTCTGCAGCTGGACTCTATTCATGCCCAAAAGAAAGGATGTGTTGCTCGAACCTGCCCACTCACAAGCTCCCGTTATCCAGTGTGGTAACTGCTGTTCTTTAATCTGTGTGGCTGCAAGGTCCAAAGTGTCAAAGGACACTACAGCAAGTCCTTAGGAGAATGTCCCATTTACTCGGCACTACTTGTTGCACAGCTTAAGTCAGGCTGACCCCCAGCAGCTCCTCTGCTTCCTCTTGCAGTTGCTGCTGCTGAAATGTCTCATTTTTTATGAACTGAAAGATATTTTTAAGTAGACTCTTTGCCACTTCATCTCTTTTTTTTTTTCCCTTCCCTTGTTACCTGCTACTGTACAAAATTTAGACTTGTATTGCAAAATTGCTTTTACAAAACGAGAGGTACAGCTGAGCAAACACTTATTTTACGTTTTGATGGCACGTTGCCAAAGGAACAGAGTTGCAGTGAGTAACAGGCAGAAGAACAAACGATCGCAGACATTGGACTCCTATAGGGGCCGAGAGCAGCAGCCCAGCAGGCTGGCACCGGGCAGCACCTCTACATCACCCCAAATCCAGAGCTGCTCTGCAGTTGATCTTGAAGCAACGGTGAATCCCAGACAAGGTCCCTGCACCCCGCTCCAGCGTTTTCATATCCATCCCCAGCATACTGCAGGCGTACAGCAAATAATCCCTGGCTTATTTAACCAGCACCACCCGAGCCGGGCGAGGGACAGGAGCAACCGGTGAGCATCCCAGCACCACAACTTGGGGGCTCACCTCGTTTTCCTAATCTCAGGTTCAGTGCAAGCGATTTTCCACCGGCCATGAGGGATCTCAGGGGAGGCTAAACAACACAAGAGATGTGCTTTACTCTGTCTTTCCCCTGCTAGACCATCCCCATGACTCGCTGCCACTGGTGTATACAGATTTTACAAAGGCGTTAAGTGCTGCCAGCTTTCCTAAATATTCTGTTTTAGGCCTTTAACCAGGATTAATCAAAAGAGCGCGGGTTTGTTTGTTTTTCATGCAAATGTGAGCCTCCCTGTGGGAGCTATTCAGTTAAGCTCTCCCAAATGGCTGCTTTAAATGGAGTTTACTCTTTCTGAGGGTTTCTTCCAAACCACCGTGTCCTGCCAGCCCGCTTTCAAAGGCAGCACCGCAACACTCGCTACCGCATACACAGGCACTCTCTTTCTAAAGCCTCTGCTTCAGCTCTGCTGGTTTTTTACAGTCATTTCCACAAATCATTATCTACACTGATTTCCCCTGTCTAATGGGAATAAATGGAGAGAGAGACAAGTGCTACAGCAGTGATTTTTTCTAATATCAGCAGGTTCTTCCCTATGACACCTTGCGAAACGGAAACAAATCTGAAACATTTCACAAAATACTTTTAATATTCTTCAGCCAATGCTGCTTCCAATATCTGAGGCCACGTGAAATCTCCTTTAGGTAGCTGCCGTGTCTCCAGCCAGGAGAGGTGAGAAGCATTAAGCTGTCATCAGGGAAGGCACAGGCACTGCCGGGTGCGTGTATTTGCTGTTCCTTGTTTGTCATGTAAACAGGAGCAGGCACGGAGGTCGAGTATTCCCGCACGGCGTGCATTGCCTCTTACTGGAACCCACAAGAGAGCTGGCAATGCGGGCACTTTGGATCTCATTAGGTAATTATTCTGGAAAGTGTTTTAGAAGCAGCAATTAATTCGCGATGCTGGGAACAAATAGGTAGGGGCAGATTTTTTGAAACCTCCTGGAGCCTGCTCCGAAGTGATAAGCTGGGAAGGACCATGGATTTTGCAGCTGTGTTGCATCTTGAAAAGAAACTGCCCAGCATTATGCATCGTTTTAACCCAAACAGTTTCTGTTTTAGTATCCTGAGCAAGCAGCAATACACACCAATATAATACCAAAAATGACTTAGCTAATGCTCTCATTTGTCTACATTTACCCACTGTGTAATGGGTAATTACACAATTACCCACCATGAAATATTACCACTGGAAGTTACACACACATAATTTCCATGATCTCTCCACTCGCGCTGCTTCCCCTCCTGCACAATGCCGGACAGTCGCGCCTGTTGTGCAGCTGCTTTGCTGGCTCACCCAGCGTTGTCTAAAAGCATCTTTCTCGTCGCAAAATTCAGGGTTCGCATGCTGGTCGTGTTTTTAACAGGGATGTTTCAACACCGTGGAAGTCCTCGGCTCCTGCAAAAAACTGCCACAAAGATGGGTACAGGGAGGCTAACACAGAAAGCTATTGAAAATCCGGCTCCTCTCGGTGTGGTCAGGGGGGATCTTTCCTGCAGCTGGAGATGCTGTAATAGTGCTGCTCTGCAGTAGGATGCAAACAACTGCAAGTGGGAGATGTTTTAGAGCGAGCTGGATACACCTCTCTGGACAAAAATGGCATTTGGAAACAGAAAGCAAGAGGCCTGAGACTTTCTGACCTTGTTCTTTACGCAGGAAAAAGCATTAACGTTGTAACTGTACATTCAGGCATAACCACTAGGAAAACACAGCTGTGTGAATTAAGG
Organism: Pampusana beccarii; assembly: GCA_013399365.1. Classification (NCBI taxonomy): domain Eukaryota; kingdom Metazoa; phylum Chordata; class Aves; order Columbiformes; family Columbidae; genus Pampusana; species Pampusana beccarii. The sequence goes on along the minus strand of VWYH01004902.1, from coordinate 477,359 downwards.
GAAGAGAAAGTGTCGATCACTCTGAGGGTGATGTGTCCTTGCTTCTCTGGACCAGTAGCACTTCCAGATGAACCGTGACTAATCCATGCCTGGATATCTAGTCAGGCCCTTTCAAGCATATCCAATTTCGAAGTTCTCCAGTGAGCAAAATCTCCCCCACTAAAGGATAAATATAATTCTGAAAGTTCCTAAAGAAGAACACATTTTTTTTTTTTAATGGTTGCATGTATCTATTTTACATCAATTAATTTAAGAAATCTTTTCTGACAATCTGTCAGAAAAGTCAAATCTGTCTCTATAGACAGATACGCAATGTCTGTGATGTTCCTACCAGGAAAAGTTGCTTCTGTCATCCCCAGCTGCTTTCCTCCAGCAANACACCAATATAATACCAAAAATGACTTAGCTAATGCTCTCATTTGTCTACATTTACCCACTGTGTAATGGGTAATTACACAATTACCCACCATGAAATATTACCACTGGAAGTTACACACACATAATTTCCATGATCTCTCCACTCGCGCTGCTTCCCCTCCTGCACAATGCCGGACAGTCGCGCCTGTTGTGCAGCTGCTTTGCTGGCTCACCCAGCATTGTCTCAAAGCATCTTTCTAGTCGCAAAATTCAGGGTTTGCATGCTGGTCGTGTTTTTAACAGGGATGTTTCAACACCATGGAAGTCCTCGGCTCCTGCAAAAACTGCCACAAAGATGGGTACAGGGAGGCTAACACAGAAAGCTATTGAAAATCCTGCTCCTCTCGGTGTGGTCAGGGGGGATCTTTCCTGCAGCTGGAGATGCTGTAATAGTGCTGCTCTGCAGTAGGATGCAAACAACTGCAAGTGGGAGATGTTTTAGAGCGAGCTGGATACACCTCTCTGGACAAAAATGGCATTTGGAAACAGAAAGCAAGAGGCCTGAGATTTTCTGACCTTGTTCTTTACGCAGGAAAAAGCATTAACGTTGTAACTGTACATTCAGGCATAACCACTAGCTGTGTGAATTAAGGGAAGAGAAAGTGTCGATCACTCTGAGGGTGATGTGTCCTTGCTTCTCTGGACCAGTAGCACTTCCAGATGAACCGTGACTAATCCATGCCTGGATATCTAGTCAGGCCCTTTCAAGCATATCCAATTTCGAAGTTCTCCAGTGAGCAAAATCTCCCCCACTAAAGGATAAATATAATTCTGAAAGTTCCTAAAGAAGAACACATTTTTTTTTTTTAATGGTTGCATGTATCTATTTTACATCAATTAATTTAAGAAATCTTTTCTGACAATCTGTCAGAAAAGTCAAATCTGTCTCTATAGACAGATACGCAATGTCTGTGATGTTCCTACCAGGAAAAGTTGCTTCTGTCATCCCCAGCTGCTTTCCTCCAGCAAATCCACTCCTGCAGAGTTACCTAAACAGTTCAGAGCAATCACCGCTGAAATAAAACCTTCCACAAAAAATGGTCCAGCTTTCCTGTGATCACCTTAGGGAGTTTGGTCGCTGTCATGTCTGGGACAGGGAAGATGGAGAGCTGCAGCTTTCGAACATCTACCTCCTCAGCTGTGAGAGAGAGAGAGCACCTGCAGCCTCATTGGATCACCAGTCCTGGCAGCAGCTCCAGAGAAACTGGGCAATAAAGGACCATTTCTGGAGGTGATTTCAGATGAAAGCAGTAGCTGGGCAGAGCAAGCTGTGTGGCTGTTCCAGCTTTAGACATCTCCAGTCTGATGTGCAGTGTTTATTTGGCTTGCTGACTGTGCTGTTGCAGAAAATGCGGTGTTGCTTTCCAAGGGTTGCCAGTGAGTGATGCAAACAAGAAGGGGGAGAGTTATTTGTCCCTGGTGTGAAGGTGAAACATGGCTGGAGCTGTGTCTGCCTGGTGTGTCGGTGCATGTCAGGTCCTGACACTTGTGGGAGCCCATCCACACGCAATGGGGTCCAGGGCTGCCCCACAGCTGCCATCCTTGCAAGGAGAGAGAGCTCAGGGCTGTGCAAAGGGCAGGGGTTGTGCCTTGCAGAGCTCACCCTGATGTCCTGGGCAGGACACCCTCCTCAGCACTGATCTCCAGAAGACTGAGCCACAGATGTCCCTGTGCAGTGCCAGGGTTGTGAGGTTCCGAATCCCAGCTTTTTGAAACAAGCTTCCCAATGGGGAGCACAGGGAAAACTTTGCTTGCAGGAACTTGACAACTTTACTTTTGCCCACAGAGAGCTCAACATCTCCAGGGCTTCTCACACCACGGGCAGAGCACACATTTTGGTGCACACAGCCACAGGGCTACAGATGGCCACTGGCCCCCCTCATGCTGCCCATGTCCTCGCATCCACACGAGGCATGCAGGATGGCACAGCTCCGGCAGGTCAGGATAACAAAAATGCGGAAAGCAGTTTTCCCCACCCCCTATGCCAGTTTTTCAGCTGCTTTTCACGGCTTTTTGAAATGCAGGGCCCTGAAGTTTTTCCAGACTCATCTGCTATGCCGAGCTTTTAATTAGAAGTAGGCAAGAAGCTCAGAAAGCCCAGCTGATGTGAAAATCCCAAAACACGTGGTCTGAAGCAGCACCCATCTCCCCTCCTGCAGGCTAATCTCACAGCCCCATCACCAGGAGTGTTTAATGTTTGTATTCTCCCCAAAAGTGAAACAAACATATATTAACATGTATAACAGGTGACAGGTATTTTGACATTTAGGAAAGAAGCAGTGCTAATTGAGCAGAAAACAAAACAAACCAAACAAACATTGAAAACACCCACCCACCACAAATACACACATACACACAAATGAAGTCTCAATCAGACCTGCAAATCACTGAAAATTAAAATACTGAAAATACACACACAGACAGACAACATCTTCATTGATTCATCCCTCAGAGCTGCTCCTGAAGTCCTCAACTCTCCCCAGGTGATCTTCAAAGCAGAACACCACGATATCACTACACATGTAATAATTAGTGACTCAGGTGAAATATTTATTAGCACTATTGCTTTCCAATTAAGGTTTTTTAGCTGTGTCAAGGTACAAGAAGAGCTGCTTGGCAAACAGCAAACTTGCCAAGACCCTCAAGTCTGAAGGGACAGAGGTGTCTGTGCGGGGCTGTGGGAACACCGGGACACAGTGGTGTCAGTGGGGACATTGAGGGGACAGTGATATCTCCGTGGGGCTGTGGGGACTCAACAGTATCTGTGGCGACACCAAGGACACAGCAGTGTCTGTGTGTGGCTGTGGGGGCACCGAGGACACAGCGACGTTTGTGGGGACACCATGGGTACAGTGATATCTCTGTGTGGCTGTGGGGACACTGAGGACACAGGAGTGTTGGTGTGGGGCTGTGGGGACACCGTGGGCACAGTGATGTCTCTGTGTGGACTCAACAGTGTCTGTGGGGACACCAAGGACACAGTGGTGTCCATGTGGGGCTATGGGGACACCAAGGACACAGCAAGGTTTGTGGGGACACCGCAGGCACAGTCATGTCTCTGTGGGGCTGTGGGGACACCAAGGACACAGCAGTGTCTGTGAGAGGCTGTGGGGACACTGAGGACACGGCAATGTTTGTGGGGATACCATGGGCACAGTGATGTCTCTCTGGCTGTGGGGACACCAAGGACACAGTGGTGTCCGTGTGGGGCAGTGGGGACACCGAAGACTCAATGATTTGTGTGGGGACACTGAGGACACAGCAGTGTCTGTGTGGGGCTGTGGGGACACTGAGGACACGGCAATATTTGTGGGGACACCATGGGCACAGCGGTGTCCTTACGGGGCAGTGGGGACACTGAGAACACAGCGGTGTCCTTACGGGGCAGTGGGGACGCCGAGGACTGACGGTTTCTGCGGGGACCCGGCGGGCACAGCGCTGTCCCCAGGGGTCACACCCGCGCGCAGCCCGTGGCGCCCCAGCACACATGCGCGGCGGGGCCGCTCTCCGGGCTCGGTCTCGCTCTCCTCGCGCCCCGCCGTTCAGCACCGCGGACAGCGCCCGCGCGCGCACGGGGCGGGGCGAGGG